>VCRD01002808.1:3067-31807 GCA_006783055.1 Trinorchestia longiramus
GGCGAATGAGTGCGAGTGGCGAATGAGTGCGAGTGAATGTGAGTGGCGTAATGAGAACAAGTTTATCTCGAGTTTTCCCTGGATTTTGTAGCGACCGATACATCATTTGGCGCAGTCTATTGAGCTTAATATGCCTTTCGAATCTTCATTTTATTATTAGCCTCTCATGTATCTTAGTGAAAATAGCTAGCAAAATTCTATATTTTACCTCGTATATAAGAGTGAAGGCTGTGGCCCTCCATACTTCCACGGCGTCTGGTGTCCCATTTAAGAAATAATTTGAATGAAGGAGTTAGGAAATTGTCTCCCCGTCTTAACATTGGGCTAAGAAACGTATTTTTCCAAGCGTAAAAACGTAGTGGAATAATAAACGTGAAAACTGATTTTAGTGAATCATTGTAGGGTAATCATACAAATTTCTGTCCATAATAAGGTATGATAAGAGTCACTAAGTCAGCTCGCTGATGCAATGAGCGCTACAGTTAGGGAGACAGGTAGCATTGATCACAAGCAGCTTGCAGTTCACACGTGTTCAGTGGTGTGTTGTACACAGGGATGGACTTTTTTTAATGTGTGTAGTACAACTTCTGTGGTGTAGTTTAGCGGCCAGCAACTTGCTGGTAACATGGCGTGAGCCTTCTGCAGGTGGCAGCAAGGGGGACCTACTTTGAGGGGGCAGCAAGGGGGACCTGCTTTAGGGGGGCAGCAAGAGGGACCTGCTTTAGGGAAGCAGCATGGGGGACCTGCTTTAGGGGAGTAACGAGAGGGACGTGCTTTAGGGAAGAGGGTAACGAGAGGGACTTCAGAGAGGCAGAAAGGGGATCTGCTTCAGGATAGCAACGAATGGGACCTGCATTAGAATAGGAGCGAGGGAGACCTGGTTTATGGGAGTGACAAGATAGGAGATCTGCCTCAATGACCAGAAGAAGACCTGGCATGGGAGACACGTTCGAGTTATAAGACCGTCATCAGACACAGCTACCAGCAACCACCGTCATCAGACACAGCTACCAGCAACCACCGTCATCAGACACAGCTACCAGCAACCACCGTCATCAGACACAGCTACCAGCAACCACCGTCATCAGACACAGCTACCAGCAACCACGCATGACTCAAGCACAGGAGGCTATTCTGAGCAATGTGGGTCTTGTGATGGTGGGCGTGGCTGTGTAATTAATTCTAGCACTGATTCCTCATGCAGATTTGCAGCTAGTCCTTGGTAAATTTCCTTGGTTCTCAGTGAGCTTTCCAGTGTAAAGTTCTTATCCATTCGTAATTTACCATGTGGAGAGAGAATTATCTTATTTTTTGTACAATTAAGCTGTTGAAAAGTATTTTATTTTCTTTTCAAAATTGACTTGTGTTGTCGGTAAGCGTAATGTCTATTTGAGGAGGAGACATTAGGTTGTAAGTTCAGCTACTTTTTCAGAACAAACAGTTGCTAATATCTGAATTAGGCGCCTTGTTCCTGTATACTCTGGTTATTTTGACTCGCTCTTCACTTGCGTATAGCTCTGTGACACCTTAGACATATAAAGCTCCTATAGTGAACATTAATGAAATTTATTTTCAGGAAATCAATAATTTCATTTACACCGTAACTAACCTAACAGTGGCTGGAACACAGACAGGAACACTACTTTGCATTTCTTAATGAGTGATTTTCAAATTAACTTTGAAAATATAAAAAATTTGAAAGTATTCCTTTGAAATGAATATATTTTTTCAATGGATACAAAATGATAGGTTCATGCATGTTGAATTAAATGCGTCATCACTGAAGGAATTAAGCCGCTGCTGTCACTGAAGGTACAAAAGTTCGTTGCATGAGAAAAATTATTAATTCCATTCACTGCTGAACATAATATATGAGAACTTGTTTTAATTATACTGAAAATATTACTTAATATTTATTGTGAGAAAGAGGTGGCCGCGCCAGCTTTAACCTTTTCGCTACAGTTGGGTTAATTTGTCCCAAAGAAACTTTAAAAATCATTCACTTTAGGCCCATATTCTAAATATTTCGTTCAAAATTACGGCAAAATTACATAGGGATTGGTAAAGATGATTAGTAATTTACGCAATATTTCGATCAGTATGAAAATAATCTGGTCGTGAGAGGGTGAAAGATTGGTTGCTAAGGTGCATTGAAATTCCTCCCCAGAGCTACTGGTTGGCATGACACCTCATGAGTGATACCTAGTCAAATGAACGGACACTTGCTTCCCTACTCTCAAAACACACTTACTTTACATGCAAAGCGCACAGACTTCTGCTCCTATTGAGGTGAAGAGCTGTTCACTGACTCGTCTTTTTTTCCTTTTCTTTACGGCGTGGGTCTTGGGTAACAACCCAAAAATGTGCAAAACGACTCGTTTCTATTGCTTTATTTTATTCTTATATAGCCAGATGAATGTGTCCACTGCATTACTTTTAGTGGCAGATGTTAAGCGGAATGAATTCTATGTTAATTGTATCATGAGGCTCTTGAACGTGTCAAGGAGTGCCAAACTGAGCTGCTTGTCAAGCAACTTGTACATGGGTGTAGTGTAGCGCGTAAAGTTGAAATTTTAACGAGGTAATGTGTGCACGTGCACACTTATGAGCTCCTTAGAGTGCATTGAAAACAAACAATGAATGCGTGTAGGTGCGTGCCCTAACAATAACCCACCTAAGATTATGAGAGGCTGTCTTGAGAGTTCATCGCGAGATTTTGAGTCTGACTGCCACTTCAGTTATTTGTTCTTCTTTTGCATTGTGGTGACATTGCTAGCTAGCTTCTTAACGTGCCTCTGCAACGCTTGACTGCATCCACAGCAACTGAATATTCACTCTCGTCTTCTGGTCTGCATCGTCTTCTGGTGGACATAGTCATGATCTACTCAGTTATGATCTACAGTCATGGTCTACATGGTGCACAGTCCATACACATGCAGTTTGCGGTAGTCAGCCTAGGCCTCGTCAGCGCTGTAGTCCTGCAGTAAACTCTCTTCTATTTATTGGAGCTATTGGAGAAAACCTCATTTGGACGCCTGGTTCAGAGCACAAGCACTTCACTGCTTTGCTAGTGGTGCCGTGCTGCTGCATGCTAATGAACAAACCGTGCTTTGCCACTGCACCATTGGGCGTAGTGCCTCCTTTGGTGATGGGTAGGTGCATTATGACCTCTGTGTTAATGGATCGATGTATGATGGCTTCTGTGTTACTGGGCTGGCGCAGAATAATGCCTGTGTTACTGGGTGGTACACAATAATACCTGTGTTACTGGACTGGTACACAGTAATACCTGTGTGTTGGGGCACAATGTTCTTCGTATATCAATAAACTAGAGCGCTCTTACTTACATTCCCCACAGCTGTACATTGCACTGGAACTTTAGGAACATTTTAGTCAGCCAGTATGCCGACAACGACTGTACACCAAACACCAGTAATGCGTTCAAAATGTGAGGGTATAATACTGAGGACGTGTTCTCTCAGCCTTATGATTTCACTAAAATATTGTGGTTTTCATATGTCGTCAATGGGAGTGAATGTTTTCCAACAAGGATAGCAATTTCATAAAGAACGTATCGTGCACCCCGTGAACAAAGCAAAGTTACTTTCATTGCTGAACGCGTGACCTACAAGACAAAGTGAAAGAAGTACTTGAGACTCCTACCCACTACCCAAGCACTGAATTATCAAATGAATTATCAACTCATGAACACCAGTCATCCTCAGTGCAAGCACCTGACGCCGTCTGCATTTTCTGGAACTTGTGCAGTGCCTCTTTCACATTCTACTCGTATTTCGGTGCCTCAGCCCTATTTCTTGATGATGGTAAGCATTTGAAGACAGTCCTGGGAAACCAAATTGTAGAAACATTTAAAGTTTGCACCACTGTAGAAAATTGCGCAGTTGTTTATTCAACGACTGTGTGCAGCACGACATGCACAGGAGGTCCATGTGCAACTTAACATGTGCCCGTCTCCTGCACACGCATTCATCGTACCAGCCTGAGTTTAGACTCCAATCACTGCCTCTTCAATAAAGTGCGAAGGCAAGAGAGTCTGCATGACTTGATTGTGTTTTCTTGAGAAGCGTGAGGCCGCGCGAAGCATCGTGGGTGATAAGTTGCAGCGGCGACGACCGTTGCATTCTCCTTTCAATGCGCTGGAAATTTGAATCTTGCTGCCTTAGAAAGTATGCTTCATGTTTAAAAACCTGAGACGGGCTAGGTAGGAGGGTGAATGACTTGATGTCTGGTGGGAGTGATGGGGAGTAGCTGCACTGCACTGGGCTGCATGTTGATAAATGTTCTGACCTACACGTCCCAGCTCATGTTTGATTTCTTGTTGCTGTGTTGTATCTGATTGGGCATCCAAGCACGACGTTTAATTTTATATCTCTGTCATGTCCCATTTGATATATTATCATGATATCATGATGTTTGATTAGATACTGCCAAGTGTCGTTTGATCGCATATCTGAGAATTGCTTTGAATAAGAGACTCACTGTGATGTTTGAATGTTAATTGTCACGACATGGTGCTGTCGACGTCTTAGTTGACGTACAGTCTTGTCATTACAACAGAAGTACTCTAACTCTTATTGATATTTATACTTTACTCTGCCATAGCCATTACAAGCTGAGGTATACTGTATACTCGGCAACTGTCGGTCATTCCAAGTAGAGGTATATCCATGTATGTGGAACAGAAGAGAAGCCGTTTCTTGAGGGGAATGCATCATTATAAGGCAACTTTATGCTAATGCTATGTACATTAAGTTTAGTCGTAGACTAAGGAGGTAGTGTATTTATTATGGGAGCTCTTTTGTAACTGCAGACGTTTGCACACTGCTGGACTTCTTTGATTCTCCCATAGATGTGGTTGTGAGAGCAACTCCAGTAATTAATTCAAGCAGGGACACTGGATACACTCCTCAAGCATCCTTAGTAAGAGCACCTCAATTTCTAGTGCCTGCCAATGCATATTTTTCAACTGGATGACTGCATGCTTCTCCATAGAAATTCCATGATGTTTACGAGACGTTGCTGACTTTCTAGGAGTTAATGTGTGCATTTCTTGGCTAAGTTTTGACGGCTGTAAGTTCAGTGTGTCTTGGTTTGAACAGTGTTGAGTGTTTGCCTTCAGATGGTAGCTAGTAAAAGACTTGACTTGAGATAACACAAACGTATAATTATCGCCTCCTGCCCAATCATCAGCCAGCTTCTGCGTGCGAGCTCCTGCATTCCATGAGCGTTCAAAATATCCGTCAATGTAGTAAATAAATGCGTTAAATCTGGCCACATCGTAACTTTGGGACGTGAAGAGAATGCGAGGCCTCTCTCTTTATGTTCTTGGAACCTTCGTTTGTCAGCCCCAAATTGATCTATAGAGATATATAAACAGACGTTCTCCTTGAACACCGTTTGTATCGCTTCAGGTTTATAGGTTCACAAAACAAGGCAAATATTTATAAGTCTTCTAAATTCTGTCTAGTACACGCATCACATTTATTTCTACAGCTTCACCTCTGCTGAACTTTCGTCCCCAGCCACAGAACCGAGATAAAGGCTCTATTATAACAGTACAATTTCACATCCACTTCTATTATAAATTTCACTCTTTTATGTAGCGAGTTCGGATAAGATCGCTCCACACAAATGTTCATCATGTACATTCCATGCCCTCGTGTTCGAGCACATGATGCAAGCATCACAGTGGGCAATTCTAGGCAAAATGAAGTTTGTATTAAACATTTTCTGCAGTGCAAGATGTGCCACACATGTTGAACAAAGATGGTGATCTATTGCTACTGTTTTGAAACAGAACGATGAATCATGTATACTTGGGAACCTCTTAGATGTAGATACTATGACAGGCCTGTTGATTTATCACCTGTATCATTTAAAAAAATACGCGTGCTTCATCTGAGGGCAAGGTGGTGGCGTGCGACTCGTATTGTAGATTTCACACACATTCCACTCTTATAACAGCTCGTGTTTTGCAGTATCATTAAAATCATTTGAGACTGAAAGCTCTTCGGGGGTCATTCTGTTATATAATTGTTAAAAGTTTTCACTACATCTTATGCACAGTAACTTTTAATCGTCGCAACTGCTGCTGTTAAGTTTGTAGAGCTGGGTGCTGTTTGTAACTGCTGCTTGTGAAATTATGTCTGCATGTTTAATGAAGCGAGTCTTATTATAGTTTAGGGTCAATTTTGAAGTTATAGTGTCCTTGCCATAGCTTGATACTCGCTGTCTTGTGTAGACATTGCAGTCGTACAACATGTATGAGCAATGCCGCGTACTCTCCCTCGCTTTCTTTAGTCCACAATCTCGGAGCACAATTCCGGCCCAGCGTTTGATTTCCGCCGGCAGTCGGTGAATTGATTGCATCGGCCTTAGCCCTAGTGATAAGCCTTTCATACTAACACGAGGTGCAAATACGGCCAATAACAGTCCTGGTCCTCAATCGAGGGCGAGACAGCAATTGGAAAAAGGGGCTTTCTTTTCCATACGGAGAGGCAATCGCAGTGATTGCATTAGAACAGTATTTCTAATTAAGATTTCGTGATTCATATTTACGAGGGATGTTTCTACGTCAACTTCCGATGAGCTACAAAAAAAGGCAAATATACATAATTTAAGTGTATTATCAAACGTACTGCAGGGTCTTACTTATTCCTTTACATACGCCTCCTTCAAAAAAGTTAGTCGCTAGTGAGGAGAGATACATATGTCTTGACGGGCACAACGGACGCAGACACAACGGGCACGCAGCTTTAGGTTTCCGAGATCTCGTACGCTTGTGTGCATACAAAACAAACCTTGAAATGTCTTGAAATTCTTCAGAAAGTTCACTGATCGTAAACCGTCGTTTGGTGTTGACCACCTGATCAACATGCTGTATCCGTTTTAGCAATTATGTAGAGAAATAAGCAAGACCTTGCAGTTCTTTTGGTAATAGAATGATTATGTTATGTAAATTTTGCCTTTTTTTAAAGCCCATTGGAGGTTGAAAAAAACACTCTTACAAAACTCGGACTCACTTATCTCTCGCGTCAACCGGATGGCTGGCTTGCAAAGTGTCTTGGCAAATTTTCCTTAATATTAAATTATATTAACGTAAACCAACTTAAATGAATTGAAGACTTGATTGGCAATTGTTGCATCACTCGCGTCTTATTCACGTGTGACCGATAATCACTCCGTGTGACCGATAATCACTCCGTGTGACCGATAATCACTCCGTGAGACCGATAATCACTCCGTGTGACCGATAATCACTCCGTGTGACCGATAATTACTCCGTGTGACCGATAATCACTCCGTGTGACCGTGCTTGAACTTAATAATTGTGCATTGAAGTAAGACTGAAGTGTCTTGCATTAACTCATAGCTCCTGGACATTCAAGCGTAGGCAATAACTTATGATGTGTTGCATATTTTGTTGACGTGTAAGTCGACGTCGCACTAAATGAACAAAATCTAAGAAGCACGATTTTTTCCTGTAATAGTTTCCCCAAGGGTGATAAAAAGTAAACTGGTTTCTAGACATACTGTACATGCAATGCTTACAGCGCGTCACTGTTGCTTTCAGGAAATGACATGATCAATATAGAGTTATGGAGCCCATTACTGGTTACGCTCCAACATTCTTGTCTTCATCGGTTAGCCCACATTAGAAAAAATTACCTTCGTTTTCCTTTATATTTTGGTTGACAGTTTCCGCTGCAACCATCAATAAAACTTCTACTTTAATCTACGTGATACCTTGCATGTCCAGCATGACACTTTAGCACTTGACTGGAGACCTTGAGTCTATGATGATGTATTCTATTCATTGTACGTGATCCTTTTTTTGAAATGTCTGTATCTATGATACTTCACTCAATACCTTGCATCTATGATCTCGAGCATAACCGCGTGAGGAACAGAGTATGTTCTTCAGTACGATCAAAGCTGTAGCATCATTACTGGAGTAGAATTAGGGACCACACCTAAATCCTAATTACTGTAAGTAGAAGTAATTACGGAGTGGAATTACTCTATTGATAGAATTGAATATACTCAGATCTTGTTTATTAACAAGAATATGGCTTTGTGAGCAATGAAAACGAGAAGCAATGCCCCAGATGGGGGAAGTGAGGACTGTACTTTCTTTTTGTTATAAACGTGAGACATAAATTTTATTTTCACTTCTAGACATGTGATGCTTTTGAGATATCGATCTTCATATAATGCTGCTGCTTGCACCTACTCGAATAGTCTGGATCACAAATACCACATGGAATCAATGGTACAAATATTGCCGACAGTCTGTCATCACAGCTACCACATGCTGTCTGCATCATAGATGCAATATCTATTAAGTATCTTGTCTTGTACTGCCCCAACTATATCCCATTACTACCAGCAGGCAGTATTCTATCAATTACTATCTATCTGTATAACAGACACCATCTGCAGTATGTATCAGAGATACCATTTTTATCGAGTGTCTTGTTATACTGTATACTAGTAAAACCATATCATATGTACTGCCAAAAAAACCGTATTAAGATGTATTACAGGTACCACTTGCAGTTTCTCTCCCAAAGACCATCAACGCTTACCCTCACATACACAGACATACTCCACCTGTATTACCCCAGATGTGTATAATCAGTATCCCCTGATTATACACATTTATGATAGTACAGGTGGAGCGACACGTCGTGTATCTTCTGAACAAGAAGCTCCCGTGCATAGACGCAACATTCCATTATGGTGATTATTTTTGTTGTGAGAGTTGCTGAAGCGGTGAAAGTTAAGGCGCCGGATGGAAAAGACACGCTTTCATTCACTCATTATATGACTCCAGTGATGTCGGTCTTATCTGTAGGGTGTTGTTCAATGCTGTCTTGAATAGGGATCTGCGACGTTATAATTGTCATGCATTTATTGCATCAGAAATGCATTGCACGCATGAATCAAATCCGGAGGTCATGAGATGAGACGTAGCTACTCAGTAGACCTTTCTGTGCCCCTTATGTTTTAATTATTTCAATTATAAATGTGTTTTGTTTTAATTTTCCTTCCGCGAATGAAGTCATTCCAGCCGCAACTTCTCGTCTATTATTAGTATAGTTTAGAGGGTTTTCAATCGACATTGATCTATTTGTTTCGGAAACATTTCCGCAATTATGGAGCAGAATTCTACATACATCTATTTGCCTACTCTCAAAAACCGTTTCTCATAAGAGCATGTCCAAGAAAAATCTATGTATTTTAGGCCATTTCACTGTTTATTTCCATGTGTTTCACTTTCCCATATATTATAAATAGAAATAGGCTTGCATGTAAACAATGTTGTCCTAGTTTTGTAGAAAAAAGGGATTGCTCAGAGCCCCATCAGATCCTGGTCCAAGGTTTTCGCTCACTATGCCCTGTTATTTTCAAATGTAATTTAAACCAAGGGTTTCATGTAAATTGATTTCAAAAGTGATTACTAATTCGTTTCCCATATTTATGATGAATGTAAATATATGACAGAAACGTAACCATTTACCGAGACATTTTTGCTAGCAAGAAGCTAGAGCTGTGCTGCGCATTAGTGTTACTCTGTGATTTGATGTGGGTAACCCACTGTTAATTACCCGTTAACAACTTCAAGAACCGAAGAACTTCGCTAAGAACTTAACGTTAAGAACATCATGCATGTAACGTGCACATTAGGTCTAATATTGTCGATCTGCTCACATATGTTTATGAAGTAGATCTCTGGCTGTGAGCGTCATGCGAACTTCACAGCATCAAAATAATTTTGGAACTTTGAAACCAACTGATCGCTTCTGTCGATCTCTTTGAGATCACAGTCCCAGCTGCATGCCCCTCCTCCAGCTCTGCGGTCCTGTGAACCAGGCATGTGTGTAGCATGTATGCACACATTATATGTGTGTATAGGTCATATGTGTGTATAGGTCATATGTGTGTATAGGTCATATGTGTGTATAGGTCATCTGTATGCACACATCATATGTATGGAGAGGTCATATGTATGGAGAGGTCATATGTATGGACAGGTCATATGTATGGACAGGTCATATGTATGGACAGGTCACATGTATGGACAGGTCATATGTATGGACAGGTCACATGTATGGACAGGTCACATGTATGGACAGGTCACATGTATGGACAGGTCACATGTATGGACAGGTCACATGTATGGACAGGTCACATGTATGGACAGGTCATATGTATGTACAGAGCCTATGTACATACATATAGAAATCAGGAACGAGTTCCGAACTTCTATACCTCTGTCATAGAATTTATAACACTTAGTAGCTAGTTAATTTATGTGTTCTCAATTCTGCATTATTCAAGTTGCTTTTATTTTATTTGGTTCATTAGCAAAATTCTGAATGAAAGTTAGAGTTACGCTTGATTTTCCATGCCAATGTCGCATTGAGCTTCCTTTTTTTCGTCCATCCGTAGAAGAAATACGCTCCGAAGTTACAGCAATTCTTCAAACATCCTGCGCAGAAAATTACACACTGCGTGATCAGCAGCAGTGAAAGAACAGGGGCAGGACGGCGTTGGCCATGAGCGCGAACACTTTAATAAAGGGAACTTAGTAACGCTTCAGTGCTGAACTTTGACGCGTCAGGAAAAAGTAGATTATAGTAGCGGTGTTAAAATGCCACGACGGTGTAATTTGGCCAGTTTCTCGTTTTCATGACGAGAATTTTTACCCAGCGTAAATTTGAACAGTTTGTTACCAAAATGAAACTTCCTTATGCTCAAATTTCTCTCCAGTGTCCAGTTGAATAGTTTCATCAACAAAGCACTGAATCAATTACAGTCGTATTTCATAATTGTAGCGCTGTATTTTCCACTATCTTCGTAAGGATAAGGCTTTAAAACCAATTTCATTGAACAATCCTCATCGTCAATGTAGAGACACAGTAGTAAACGTTGCATCAGTGTTGAACAGAGCCTTTGTATCACCACTGTCTCCATGCGCAACATCATGAGGGAATACTAATACACAGGCTCTAGCTGCATCAATATCGTACAGAACCTTCGTATGAGCGGTCCTTCATAACATTGTACACTGAGGCAGTGGGTCAGCACGTGGCGCAGTGTCATGATAATATGACCCGCTGGGTCAGTGTGGTCCGTTCTGAACTCGTGCATTGTAGCGACGCCCGTTAACGCAGGCATTCCGCTGCAGGGCGGGGTGTCCTTGAACTCTGCTGCCCACCCTCCGCCTCGGTCAACTTTCTTGCTGCATCACACCGAGGGAGATGAGGGTGGGCGCTTCCTCAGACATGTTTAGGTTGTCTCTACGGTAGATGAAGTCAAAAGTTCCTTTGGTGGTTTCGTTCTATCATTAATATATTAGTTACGGTGTGCGATGTAGATATTCTTGGATGCTAATCTGTATTTCACTTTTAATTTAAAGTACTTTTTAAATTCAAAGTATTTTTGGAGTTAGTTGGAAAATATTTGTAACAAAGTACATTGTAGCTGTATTATTGTGACTAGTTAATGCAAATTTTGATTAGAACCTAAATGTTAGGGTATTGTATTCTAAAAATGAAAAAAATCAATATCGACTCACATTTTTACAGTATTGCACAATTATTGCAGCATTCACATGTTTGGCCTAACTAATTGCAGAATTTAAACATAAAACATTACTATGATGAGAATGTATTTATCTATA
Organism: Trinorchestia longiramus; assembly: GCA_006783055.1. NCBI lineage: Eukaryota > Metazoa > Arthropoda > Malacostraca > Amphipoda > Talitridae > Trinorchestia > Trinorchestia longiramus. Next base: position 14,778 of record VCRD01002808.1, read on the forward strand.
ATGGGAGTACTCTACTCATTACTCCTCAAGTTCATACATCGTTGCAAGTTCTACATTAACTGCTGTGTTACGGTGACATGCTGGTCCCCAGCAAAGAAGCTTTCCTAAGACTTGTCATGTTTCCTAAGGCTTTGTCATGAACCATGAACTGGGTGCGGTAGAAATAATTGTTTAAGATCTCATGAACTGACCATGTGATGCGAGTGTTGTGGTCACCAGGTGGTTGTGTCAGTAGTCCAGAGGCTGAAGGATTTTGTTTCCAGTTCCCCGAGCTGAGCTCGTCTCGAGCACGCGCTGTGTGGACAATGGAAGTCACTTTTGCAGAGGCTTACTTCACGGCTTATAATATCCAAATGGTAGTAAATGCACTCATTTTAATTTCGTATCGCCTCGATATTACTCAAGTGCCACCGCTGTCAACCGTGTGTAGTCTCTTTTTTGATGAAGACCTTGGTAAATAACGATCCATTTATATAATGCTCTGTGTATCTCCCTCTCTGTGTGTGTCTGTCCCATAACTTCCTATACATTGCTGAAGAAAAACTGTCGAACTGAAATCAGAACGGGTATACACGTGTTATAAGCATTGTGTTATTGTATGTGGATGCTAAAGGCACCGGATTAATATAAAATATGCCATTTTTCCATCAACCTTCTTCTCCTACACGGCCGTGTAATCAGTAGATTAGATACAAAATGAAAGTTTTTTTTATATATTCATGAAAAATAGCTATTTAAAGCAGAATAGTTAGTCGTAAATCTTTAATGCATTCGTCATAATAATAATTTTAAATTATTAAATCAAATAAAACTTAAAACGTAATTATGGATCGAAAAATCATTAATTTAATCACTTTTAAACCGTGAAATTTCCACAGGAACTATCTAGTTCTCAAATAAAGGCTACTACAATTTGAATAATTCATGCATCTTGACTCAATTCCTTGTTTTACAGAGATGCACTTTAGAACTACTGACTTGTTAATTAGTGGTCTGCGTTGTGTCCGTAAGGTGACTGCTAACTATCAAGTGCCTCCACATCTTACCCAAACTGTCCAGTGGCTCTAATGGCAAAATAATATGAACTGCTCGTGTGATTACCCTATTCGCAGCATCAAAAAGTATTACGCCATGCATATCGTGTACGACCTGTGAGTAATGAGGGTCCACGTGAGAAGAAACCTTCTCAGTTACGTACAAGGGAGGCGAACAAGAGTAAATCAGACTGTGTGTTTGTGTGGTGTTGTGGTGGGGACGACGTGACAGCGCACACCCGCTGCAGAACTTGTGGTGTGTTTCGCTCGGTTCTCCTTCGTGCTGCTCTCGAGCGCCCGTTAGAATGTCTCATTGTGTTCCCTAGCGTTCACTGCAAATTCTCTTGTAGAGAGTGAGTGATTGTTTTACTCTGATTAAAGTCTTGTTAAGTAATTATATTGAAAAATTTACGATGCTGATACTACAAGTAACGTTCAATTAAACAGATAAAATAATTTATTTTATGGATGCAATATGCATGCTACGCAGAAATGCTAATTTCTCCTTTCTGCCACTACCTTGCCACCACAAAAAGAGGAAGTTATGGTCTGCACCCTGCACTTGGTTCCTACTCACTCGACGTTGATAGACACAAATGTATAAATCGTGAGCCATATAAGCAAGCAGATATGTAGAACATTACTCCGTTAGTAACAGGCTTAGCGTCATAAAACTCATCCGAGACAAAAAACACCCTTCGAGTGCTTTTATTCAATTTGTAATATGCTAAGTTGTGTTATTCTTGTATAACAATACATTTAATATAACTTGTCTTCATATTAGTTCTTCAACGCCACAATAACATAAACAAAACAAACTTCAGAAAACGTTACAATCGCTAACTTTCATTCATAATTCGTCTAATAAAGTAAATAATGTAAAACGAACTTGAACAATGCAAAGTTGTAAACATGTCAATTAACCAGCTACTATGTATTGATAAATTCTATGGCAGAGGTAAGGAAGTTAGGAATCCTTCCCTGACCTCAGATGCCTGTTAATGTTTACAAGCTTTTGGGCTTCGTCTGCCCCCAGTCTGTTTTGCACATTGCTGCTCCACACAAAACCAAATGTTGAAAAATTAGTTAAATTTGCTGGTCAAGTGTGAAACTTGGCCATAAATGTGCGGAAACCTGCAGTCAACTTTATTTTTGGTCGCTTTTCCTGTTTTTGTTCAAGTAGCTTTCGCAATTTTCTGGTGTTATGGAGGTTATAGGTGAATCACTGCACATGTTAGGAGGAAAAAATTGATGATTCTCTTGACCTGGAATACGTGAGACCTGTGATGGAGGACGAGTTTCGTGCACTTATCAGGCATCTGACAACGAGCCACCAACAAAGTCCATAGAGGTAAATTAGGACCTGGGAAAAATAGGAGCCAGAAGCCCCAGAAATATCCTATCAATCTCTCAAAGCAATTTCTCAAGGAGACCTAATTTTGATGAGTTGCCTGAACGTGCATCAACACTCTCATTACATCACATTAACCTTATAACGACTAAATAATTTTCTAACCGAATGAAATATGGCGAGAATCATCTCTCATCTTGACTAATTTGTAATGTATCATAGTTTCACTTTATTTCAGAACGATACACTTTTAAGATAGGACTGGACTAGACTAAAGGGAATTATTTCTAATATATTAGAGGAAGAACAGTAGTCTTTATAGGGTTAAAGAGACTTAATAATCGTGGTTGGAGAGCATGACAGAACCATTAACATCGTTGAACAGTACAACAGTGGATGAGTTGTTGTATGTTTAAGACCTGATTATTTGATAACCATTTTACGCATCAGTGACTGAGAGGGGCTGAGGACAGTCTTTCTTTTTCAGTGACTCGTGTTTTCATACCTCTGCTATTTATAAGACTAAATTCAGATTTTTATTGTATTTCTATATCATAAATATATTATTATGATAGGAAACAAGTTAGGTTTGTAAACGTCATTAATACTTTCCATGAAATGCTTATTTTTATTTATTGAGGTAATTATTTCATGAGTGAAGCCTTTGGAAGCATAAATTTTTACTCTTAAGTTACGAGGAGAAAGTTGTCCAAAGTTGTATCGAATAATTGTCTCTACAATAACCGAACTTTGTGTGTTTGTATCCTCACGATCACTTGTAAAGTGCAGATAATTCTTCTCTGTCGAAATTCTTTTAAAATCTTTTCGAGTATTGAGAGGATGTTTTACAAGTTAATTTTTGAAAACACGACTGATTTGAGACAAGATTGGGTGCACGTTGGCAAGGTTAAGTCACGTTGGCAAGGTTAGGTTGCGTACAGTACTGAACGCAACACAATCAGGGATCATCACTCGCATATCAAACTCGGACGAGGTCATTCCTGACCTATAGTACGAGGCACACTTACAGTTGGGTGTCAAAGTAAGAGTTCTGGTCCAATGTGCTAGTGCAGTAATCAATTAACCTTCCTTAGGAGATCATTAATGCACGAGAATAACAAAATGATAAAATAAGGTTCAATCCTTCGTTCAGCTTCTTGTCCCTAAAACACCTCATCGCTTTACTTCTATGTGAACTCTCAATTTCCTTCCATTGCTCAGCCGTTCAAATATCAGTGACTAATCTGCGCAAAATCTCGTTCTCATATTAGATACCAGTGCTGCATCAGCAACAGAAAATACAGTAATTGACTCTGCTCAACCGCAGCGTGTTCTATTTCAATGAATTCGAGTGAGTAATGAACAACTCTAATAAATAACTCTATGACACTCCGTGATGCAACGTTAATACCATGAAATACAATATTTTGTTTTTACGACGGAACAACTCAAGCGACTCACAAACCTACATCCAAAATGCGTTTCACTGAACAGCTCCATCAACACTTGCTTACCTCAAACACTCTATGCTTGCATCCACCCAAACGCTGTCTCTGTTACCTCCACTTCATACACCAGCAATCGCGAGTTATAAACTTACCTCAATAACAACTTGATTAATGCTCCATCATATGTGACTATTTTCTTCTTGAGTCATGGTCAGTCAAATGTGGGCCATCTCGCTGAAGGTATCGAAGCTTGTCTAAGAAAACTTGATATCCATTCTTGTTTGATAGAGATTTATCCTCTGCACCATGTGATAAGGTGTTCCGATCTGATGAAATGATAGCCTGTGGACAATTTGTGAGCCCTGCTGGGATACTATATTGAAACATAAAAGACCTCTGAAAATTATAATAACTGCCAGCCAATGAACGATCTCAGACATTCTTAAAACAGACAACTACACAGGTCACAAAGCTAGCAAATCTCAGTACTAAAATCCCAATGCAATGAGCGGCGTTGTACTGGAAGAGATTGGAAAAAGAAACTTGACCTTCTCTATAAATATGCATGTAGCCTTCCCTATCGTGACCCTATGATACATGTACTTTACGACGAACTGAAGTTGTACTTGCGAGTGACAGCGTTTCCGCTGTCAGGCTTCACCTTTTCGTGTCTGAGTGAGTTTTTATCTGATGGATCATTAAAGTAACAACTAGTTCGAAAATACTAGCAGGGAAGACAAGTCTGATGCAGAGATTATTTGATATCGTATGAAATTTTGTGTTTCTCAATTATTTGCTCTTTAAGCCTGAAGTTTTTCCATGCGTGTGTTAATTGCATCCATTTATTTCCATCGGTGTGCAAAGATTTATGAAAATGTTTAAAAGAAATTTTTCTTTGCCAAGGTGTCCAAGCACTATACGCCAAAGTATACCAAGCATCTTTGTACAAAAAATTAAAAAACTACTATGATTAACTTCCAAGTTAATACAAAATTGTTGCTTTTGATGTTTTAGTCGAGATGGACAACGCTTCTTGTCACGTACATATACCAGCAAAACTGGGGCTTTCAGAATACTGGTCTCTCGCCGTCTCTGTTGAATGCATATGAACATAAACGCTCTAATTTAGCGTTGTGTTCAGAGTGACCTTAAGTCCCCTGCCACTTGCAATAATGACTCACAAATTTACTTATGTTAAACTTGGAAGTTTATCATAGGGTGTCCGTGAGCTCTTTAGGACGCGCACGAGGGCGCGAGCTGAGGGCTTGGGTCACTAAAGAACAGGGGCTCCCCGACTTCGGTGGAGGTAAAACCCAATGTGGCTGTGAGGCGTTTCTGAATATTAAAACTAGAGTTGTGGTGGCAGAACTAAAGTATTGTTCTCATCTGTACATGCATTATGGCATAATTCAGGTTCAGATTGTGTCTTGAAAAGTTCGGGGTTCGCGAGTACTTAGTTAGTGGTGTAGTACAATTTTTGGGTGAAGTTACATAACTTGCTGTACACGATTTAGCGCTTCTCAGCGCCCTCATAAGCATGTATTAGCTTCAGAATGTCCTACTAAACAACAAGTCTTTCCAGTCACGTCTTGGATCTAAGTTTGACATATCAATTCATTTCGTTTTACTCATAACCAAATTAGTCATCCCTGTAAGTGCTCAACTTAATATTTTAAATTTGATCTAAATATTGTCAACTGTTATTTGCTCCTACATCTGAATGTCAAAAATTCCAGCGATCAGTTTTAATCGTGGGATTTCCTGACATTGGAGTCTCTCGCTAAGGAAATATTAATAGAATAATGTTTTTAAGAAGAAATTGAACTGTAACTGAAGTGTCTTTGTAATATTCAAAGACTTAGATATATTGACACTTTAATGACAACGTTCCATTTGTCCTTGTGTGATGCTCGTACTCCAGAGAACTCCGGACAACTGTAACTGCCCTACTTGAGCCCTTGTGACCTGTGCCTAGGTTGCGTGTTCTCAGGATTTGATGCGATAAATACTGGGTTCCGTGGGTCTCTCTGATCCATATTTCGAGATAAAGCAATTGACTGAGCGGATATGCCCCTCTGGATGTACTAATATGGTCAGGGCGCGGTGGCCCTTGCATGTAACAAATGGCTGTTTTGGGACGTTCCAGAATAAGCAACGCCATCCCTTCCTACGCTCAAGTAAATAACCCTGCTGCACAAAGGCGCATAAGTGCGTTACCATGCATTAATTAACATACTGCGTGGTTTAGGCGCTCACGGGAACGTATGTACTATGTTCGACGCTCTTGTTTTGATCTGTAAGAATAACGACTTCACTGAAACTTGCCTTGCCGTCTTGTTTGAGGTCCACTTAATCACTTTAGCCATTTGTTCAATAAATTGATGAGTTCAAAAGAAACTGTTTTTTTCAGAATTTTATACATGCGTTGATAATTTCACTTGAAGTCATGATGTCTAATTTCTTGGACATGTTGTTTTGGGCAGCTTTTCGAAAGTGATGGACTTAATTTGTCTCACTCTTCATCTTTATTGTTTGTTCGTTAACGTTAATAAAGATTTTCAAGCGAAATCATAGTATCTTTGACCCAAGACTGAGGGGTTAAGCAACATCAAAGCATGAACTCGGCAGTGTCTCTGCCCATGCTGTAGGAAAATGCATCCCCATACCACAACGCTGCCGTGACAAGGAAGATCACCTGTCCATGAAATCGTGTCATTTCTTCACGACTACCCCAGCATCGAGTCGTGTAGTGTGAGCTTTGTCCTAACTTCAGAACCAAGTTCTAGGCAATAAATTCTTATGTTCCTTTGAAATTAAGTTTGCTCATGGCGTAAGGCGTGTGACTCGAGTGAGCCAGAACCCAACACTAAAACTCGCAGCTCGTGCGGATGTTAGCAGCAGCAGCGTTGAATTGACAGCACATTATGAGACTTCGAAAACCTTCAATTCTCATTACCATCACTTTAATTAGTATTTGTTTGCTATTATTCTAATTAGCATCACTCAAGACCATCATTGAATGTGCAGGTATTGTTCGGAAATATCTGAAGTACAACTAAGACTTTAGAGGTCTTGAACTTGTCAGCGGGGCTTGCAGGGAGATCTCCACTCTTCCTATCGCAGCTGATCCCCTTAGGGCGATGACATGGTTAGGATGTTTGTGCATTTGATAGTGCAGAAAATATACCAGGCAGCTGTTAATTTTGTTGCCAGATTGTGCCTGTGAAGCTGGTCTTGCGATGATGCTGTCTGGAGGGTTAGGATCAGTTATGTCACAATCAGTGATCATCATTTCAAAAGTTCTGGCTGAATATTCATGGCTGACATTTTATTGTAGTCTCTGTTACAGTACACTGAGAAGGAAGAGGTGACATAAATTGTTTTAATACTCTAGGAAGGGAAGGACGGTCTGCTTATCACGTACTGCGTGAGACAATTAGTGCGTTTTAAAGCACCACGGGACAATAGGCACAAGCTACCACAAGCCACGTAGCAACCTTGACACGCCATTAGAAAACAAGTAGAAAGCGGGAGAAATAAAGATAAAAATTGTCATAATTCAATTTCAGTTCATCTAATTAATTTCGTTGAACTTTATTCAAGGTTTAAATAATAAAATTAAATTACTCCTTGTTCGTGCATCAATAGGTTGCAATTTTAGAAAGTTCCGTACCAGCATATTAAGAAACTGACTTCTCTACAAGAGAAGGATTCCTTCAGACCCTTCTGATAACCTCATGACCGAGCGCAAAGTCCTACCCCTATGCCCACTTCAAGTTTGAGAACTGATTAACTTGTCGTATGTGTCGTACATGGTGTCTACAAGTTCCTCATTGCGGTGTTCTGAGACGGGTCTCAAATCGCTTGCAAGATCTTACAAAGCCTCGCGCGGTGACCATCTTCTCTTCTTTGCTGCCACAGACGTCGAGTTGTTAGCAGCCTGACCTATGCTGTCAGGTCCACGGTTCGAACCCCCACGTAGCACTCGAGTTTTATCCTGCTAATGACACAGGGAACCAGATACACGGACAGACTGACTGACTTAGACTGACTATTTCTTCAAAGTTCCAGATTATCGTACGTGTTCTTACGAGCTTCTACCTCACGTTACAAGAAGAACAGGAACAGTCGCTTGAAACATGATTAGTGGTCTTTAGATGCTAGTACTAAATAATTAAAAACTAATTTATTTGGCAGGTATACCTGATTGCAATCAAGTTTCTTTATTTTCCATGCCTAGTGGTTGCGTTGTTGTCTATGATGTTGCATCTGTAAACTTCAAACTACAAATGTTTCCATATTTCTTGAATGCTCGTCTTTAATATGAAGCGTCACGGAAGTTGAACTCATCAAAGCTTTAATCGAAACTCCTTCAGAGAAAAATATGATTCCTTTTATTACTCATTAATGAAACACTTAAAGTGACCAGTGAATAAAAACTGATTGCACTGTATCTAAAATCAGTCTAATACAAGGTGCGGCAACACAACTTCATTTTTTCAAAACGCTTTACATTGAAAAAAAGGAAGTTATGTTGCTGCACCCTGTCTGGTGCTATGACCCGAGTTTCATGGCCGCAGTTGTTTTTAATGTAGTTGATTTACGACTCTCTTACCGACTCAAGATTGTCATTTAAGATTATCAAAATTTGGAAAATTGCCCGAGTTTTTGCACCATCTCTCTCCGTGTCGCCGTCTTTGTTCATTGCTATAAGAAAAAGAGTTTACATTCCATGTTTTCCGGGTAAACAAGTCAAGTTTCTCTCTCCAATATACACCATATTACAATAATGATAAAGAAATAATAAATATGACACTCTGGCTTAGTTTTCATGCAGAGCCGAGTAACTGTTTTAAAAGTGACTCATAATTCAAGCCACAGAAGTTTCCTCCAGGACACGGGGTTCTAAAAAGCTAACATCACTGGTTGTGTTCGACCAGTTTAACGAGAGAGACTTCAACCTCTGAGCTCAAATTACTGACCAGGGTGTAATCTGACTCATACTCTCATGCAAAATAATGATAGAGTTCACTTGCGAAAAAAACAAAAATAATTGAAAGATCGAAGTTTTGTCCTGAAAGCCTAGTGATAATTGACCTCTACTCGCTGTGTGTTGATCGATGATGCTTTTGTATTTCGGAGCTCTTAATATTGCCTTGGGGAATCTGTAAATTTTAGGTAACGAAGCCATGATTTTGCTTGCTAAAACTCTTGACACTTTGCAACAACCTGGGATAGAATACATGTTTCAGTTAAAGTCGACTTGATTGCATAACTATTTTTTGGATTCGTTGTTATTAATTTGTTAATAATTGATTTTTACATTCATTGTTATTAGATTCTAGGTAACTTCATAATTAATGCGTACATGAGGCAGAAGATTTGACAAGTGTGCAGGATAATTTAGGAAGGCTTGCACTCATGAATATTTATTAGGACCTAATAGAGATGAAAGCCTGCTGTAAAGCTTTAAACATGGCAGCGCACACAAGCACGTTTACTGGACTACCCTGCACGAACAGAGTTCACATGTGCGAAATACTGCTTGTAAGGATAGTCTTGGTATTCATAGTAACACTTAATATTCATGGCAATATTTGAAGAGCATGGCAACACTTGGTATTAACAATTTATAGTCATGGCAACACTTAAATTTGTGCCAACAATATGTATTCATGGCAACACTTGAAATTTGTACCAACAATTTGTATTCATGGCAACACTTGAAATTCGTGCCAACAATTTGTATTCATGGCAACACTTGAAATTCGTGCCAACAATTTGTATTCATGGCAACACTTAAAATTCGTGCCAACAATTTGTATTCATGGCAACATTTTATGTCTGTTGACTCTCGATATTTGTAGCGTTATATCATATTCACATTGACGTTTTCAATGAGAACAACACTTAATATTCATGACAACAATAAATGTTTGTTGCCTTACTGACATGAATATGTAAAGTCTCCTTAGACAACATGGCCCACTGAGTCCAGTTGCGTTCACGTTGAGGAGCTGGAAAAAGAGACTGGTTGTGTTAACACGCTTGTTGAGATTGCCTGATTGGTGTAAAACTTCACTTTGTACGCATAGTCACTAGAAGGATCTGAAAAAATTATAGAACCTAACCTAAGTGACCCACAGGTGGGTCGCATCGCAACAAACGTGTTAATGATGAACGCTAACTGAAAATTTTATGAGCTTTTACCTAAAAGAACGTAATCACGTCTCAGAGGATAGACAAATCCATGTTCTATTGAGTTCTCGGTTACAAATTCTGTAGGCCACTAAATGATGTGATTGTTGAATGTAATAACAGATGACATCCCTATTTTTTAGACCATTCTTCGTTCATCCATGAACTGAGGACAAGCATCCGACCGTAAATGCTGTTGTCGTAACGCGTGAGCTTGAGAATTAACTAAGAAACGTTACCAATTTTTTGCGTTTATTTGAAACTCAATTATGTGAGAAAACCTTCACGGCCACCGACAGCGGGCCTTTGTTTCTTGTCTGTTCAAACTTTTGACAAAAGCAAGGAAAACGAGTTAGCACGATGTAAGAGGCGTGCTCTATTGTGTGACCACCCCATGACGGTGATGATACTGTGATGTAACCACCAGTAATGTGATGTGTTTCACCACCATGACGCTGTGATGTAACCATCAGTAATGTGATGTGTTTCACCACCATGACGGTGATGATACTGTGATGTAACCACCAGTAATGTGATGTTTCACCACCATGACGGTGATGATACTGTGATGTAACCATCAGTAATGTGATGTGTTTCACCACCATGACGGTGATGATACTGTGATGTAACCACCAGTAATGTGATGTGTTTCACCACCATGACGGTGATGATACTGTGATGTAACCACCAGTAATGTGATGTGTTTCACCACCATGACGGTGATGACGCTGTGATGTAACCACCAGTAATGTGATGTGTTTCACCACCATGACGGTGATGATACTGTGATGTAACCACCAGTAATGTGATGTGTTTCACCACCATGACGGTGATGATACTGTGATGTAACCATCAGTAATGTGATGTGTTGCAGTTCGACGCTGTAGAATTTTGTAGCAGCCGTGGTACCGTAGATTTTTGTTCATTTGTATCATTAAAGTTAGAATACTAAGTTGCCAAGGTGTCTAAACGAGACTTTGTGGTCATATTGTGAAGAAGGAAGCACTATTTTAAATCAGTGAAAAAGTTATTTGGATAAATAATATTTTTTAAGATTATACTTTTTTACGTCACTCTTCGAATACTAAAGGATTAATAACATTAAAGTAATATTACTTATAAATATAATAGCAAATTACACACATATTAGATACTAGTACCATGCACCAGACTACTAATTTTATTTGTAAGTCTTCTATTACTTAAACAGTAATTTTTTGAACGAGGGCTTACCAGTGAGGCACTGTAATCGTAAGAGAGGTAATCTTGAGAAATTAGATATTTTGCTTGTTTAGATGCTTTGATACTTCAGTATTAGATATACATGCGATATTTTGCATACTTTGCTTCGGCATACCTTCTATTTTCAGGGTTAAATATAGGGAGGCATTTGATCGTTCGAAAGAAAATCCAATGTGACCAACTGAAGGCTGTAGCATCAGACACAATATCAATCTCTGGACAAGTGTGTAGGGTGTCCCAGCGTTACGGGACACAAAAAAAATTGAGTCTTGTGTTTTTATTGTGGTATCCACAATGCAATCCTGAAAATACATGTATGAAAACTCAAAACTTAATTTTTGAGTTGCGTCAGTTTGTTTCCGGGTCCCGTAACGCTGGGACATCCTGTACATACATGTATTCTTGATCTGCACATACATACTTCCTGCTGATGATGACGTTATTCATTCCTTTGTGTTAGCATTAATTCATTTTTACAAGTTTCCTTGCGGTCGTGTGCCCATGCATGGGATTGTATGCACATTTCATCGACATTTTTCAACGTTATTTCTTATGCTTCTACAGGAGTGTGTTCCAGTGCGTCAGTGCGAACGCACTTTGTGAGGTCCTGGCTTGTCATGTATGCATTTATCCTGTTGCTTCTGGCCTGCTGCTCAGCTGTGATGGCAAGAGAAAGTCACCCACCTTATGTAGGGTAAAATAATGTTTGTCAACTTATTGTTGAGCGACGGTTCTCAACTTTCTGTAGAGCAACGGTTCTCAACTTACTGTTGAGCAACGGTTCTCAACTTTCTGTTGAGCAACGGTTCTCAAATTTAACTATCACTTTAAGAAAGGCTGCTGGCAATGAAAACAAATTTTACTGTTATGTTGTTTACCGTATTAGCACCTGTGCTATCACATACTCTGAAGATGCTCAGGCCTTTGCCCTCTGCTGGAAATCTCGACGTCTTTCAGCTCGTGAGTTGCAGTCTCAGCGGCAGCAGTGCAAGACTTCTAGCGCACCACCCACTTCAGGCTTCTCGGTTCCTTTATTTGTTGCTGCGTATCATGTATACATCGTATCACAACCTTGCATTTTGCATTAATGGAAGATATTTAGGATAGTTGCAAAATGGTTCATTAATTGATCGGTCGTTACACGTCTCACCAGAATTTAGAGAAGTCATTTCTTGCCTCATTCAGGAGCACTCGCCGCTTGATATACAAGAATTACAAACAGCAGCGACTACCTCGTTTGTTTCGCAGGTTTCATTGTTTACAATGTTATAAAAGCTTCCGACATGATTAGTCTGAACTTTTAATGGGCTGGCTTCTTTTACTATGTGCCTTTTATGTCGTGGATAGTGGCTGAGTTATTCTTTGAAAGGCGCCGCGGGAGCCGCCGTGGCTGCGTGACTGAGGCCGAGCTTCCCACCTATGCATAGTCCACGTGCCCAGGTCAACCTGTTGCTCTCATAAACTTGTACGTTTCTACGAGTAATAATATAATTACTAGATTCTGAATCTTGATAATATCTTACTTAAAGACATGAAGAAGTCAAAGAAAAAGGCAAAGTAACAGCAAAGAAGTCACTTATGACCTAAAATCAGAGCATAATTCTTTTTGTACACCAAGTTGAAAAGTACTAGGACACTGTGGTGGATTGCGAGCACGTCCGAACTGATTTAATTCCAACTGACAATAATTATACATTTCCAGATGGATACAAACTCTGTAATTCATAGAAGTGGACCGCTTGGAGGACTGTGAAGTCGATGCAAAGGATGAGACGGCTGATTAGCGCTACATTCAAGCGTAATTTATTGTACACGACATGCAAGCATACAAATTTACGAAATAAAAATGACAGGCTCTGAAGCTTCGTTGTACAGTCGCATGCAAATTATTGGGCGAGTGTAATCGCTAATTAAACTAAGCGTTATTTTTCAAGTTTCACTCTATGAAGCTCTGCAAGGGCGTGCAACCTCAACATTACAGCTCTGATTCATGACGTGACACACAACAAAATAAAATACAATGAAATGTAGAAAAAGGAACGAGCAGAGAGGCCCATTCTTCGGCGGCTTCTCGAATCGTCAGCTAACAATCACGCACAGGCGCCTCAACCACGCATATACCTCAGAAGAAAGGTTAGATGAAAGAAAGAAGAGGGACAATCACACTCACAGTCATGAATTTGGACACAATAGTGGCCCAAATTGCGGTACACAATAATTGCTCAACACTTGCGGTACACAATAATTGCTCAACACTTGCGGTACACAATAATTGCTCAACACTTGCGGTACACAATAATTGCTCAACACTTGCGGTACACAATAATTGCTTAACACTTGCGGTACACAATAATTGTTTAATACTTGTGGTACGCAATAATTGCTTAACACTTGTGGTACACAATAATTATTTGACAGGTGATACACAATAGTTACATGGCTCGTGCACATGTATGCAGACGTGTGATGCACGACAATTATATCGTACTAGAATGATATGAATTGCAAATTTGTACCCATTGCTTGAAGTTCCCTACGGAATTCAGTACTACATTGTACGATTGATTTATATGACACCACGAGATGCAGCATAGGCTCAAGCTCAGCTTTAAAATATAGGAAGGAAGCAAGTCACATGTTGTGGGTCTTTTCCTTAAACTCAACGACAGATGCTGGCTGCTGCATTGTGCTGGTACAGGCAAGCTCAGTGTGTGTTCATGCATATGCAATATGCAGGACTATTGTGAAGATAACTTAATGGCAATTGCAGATAAACTTGAAGATGAGTTTCTCTTCCGCTGTCGTGTGTGACTTCCATGGATGTGCTCTACATTTTGGTCAGTTTCCTAAAGAAGACTTTTCATTAGCATATAGATTTGTTTCGTTTTGTCTCGCAACGAGACTATTTTGGTGTCAAATAAGTGTTGCTGTCTCAAAATTGACCTTGACCAGTTCGTTTCTAAATAGGGATACAAGACTGAGGTACACAGTATTCATTATAAATACTAGTTAACTTATAAGAATCATATCTAAAAGGATCGATTTTCTCAAGATGTTTTTGTGAAAATGAAAACCTTCAGATTTTTAGTTCAAATTAGGAACTTGTCTGTAACAGAGAAAAAAATTTACTTGTGTTCTTCGGTTTCTAAACGAAGTAAATTCAACAATCGTGTCTTACCTAGTATTCAACGAAACTTTATAGATCAAAAACTAATGCATATTTTAAATCCTGCTTGAGTGTGAGCCCAAGCAATGCAGGGCACAGAGTTAGTGCTCTCACACAGTCACAGCCTCTCAGCGTGGTGTGTGTGGTTATGTTAACTGCAAGTTACATTAACTCACTCGCTGTGATCTCAGTTACAGTTCAGACATTTATGATCTGATTTGTTTTTCACCTAATCATGTTGAAGAAAAGCATCGGTACTACTGCAAGAAACTTTCTACTGAAATTTGAACTTCCCCATTTCTTTACAGACGTACAAAGTTTCGAAATTTCATGTTATATTATAAATAAGAGTTAAAAGAAACATCACTCGAATATCCTGTCACGTGCCTCACAAAACAAATTGCGCTTTGAATAGCAATCACAGATTCATGCATTTCACAATACTTCAATTCTCATGAAGAGATAAAGAAGCTGGGATTGAAAAGCAAGTGAATGCTCATGCTACTAACGTGTTCAGACAACGAGCGTGTGATGCAAAAGAGTGACAGTTTGATATCGTGACCCTCGCTGTGGGTGCCAAGGCTACGTCAGTAAATCACAGCGCCTTGCAGTCCTGCGAAAGCTAGTTTGTGCACGAGCTTGTGGTTGCCTTCCTTCCGTCCTCCGAATAATCATGCACCTTTGCACGCCGAATCATCATCCACATTTGTGATGGAACTAATAATGGCTATTTGAAATGAAACTAATCATGGACATTTGAAATGAAACTAATCATGGACATTTGAATTGGGACTAATCATAGACATTTGCAATAGAACTAATCATGGGTTTTTATTATTTGACTTCTCATTACAATTTATGGAATAAATGCTTTCATAATTTTCTAAGATTTCTTGTGACTTACCTAGTCATTTGTGATGCGATTAATTTTATTATTTGGAGGCACTTCAAAGCAATCTTTCATGATTTTTAATTGAATTTGTTTACGTTTGAATTCAAGTACTACACTTTGACGCTAGAAAATTCGACATCAGAATGTACTGAAGTAAAGAGCAAGTGCTGATCACATCCTTCTTCTTCCCCACCAGCGTGGTCGTTTGTGCTGGTACTCACGACTTAATTTCTCTTCAAGTTTCCATTAGTTTCTGTCGCTTTGCTTTAAAAAGCAGTAAGAAATGGACATGATCTGTTATAAAGCAGTAAGAAATGGACATGACCTGTTATAAAGCAGTAAGAAATGAACATCAGCTCTTATAAAGCAGTAAGCTTCAAGAATATGGTACTTCTATGCGTAATGAACACGACTGCAGCTTTCCAGTGAACTGCAGAGAAGTGTAGAAAAAAGACACTTATCCAGAATATTGTTTTTCCTTGTATTTTTCTCTTACTGAATAGCGTTAGTCGTTGGACCGTCTATTGCCGCAGCAGGATTGCCCGCTGTGTTCCAGTCAATGAATTGCTCTGTCAACCACTCAATGTTTCATCCATGACGTCTGTGAGGTTTGTACTGTCCGCTACTCAATGTTTCATCCATGACGTCTGTGAGGATTGTACTGTCCGCTACTCAATGTTTCATCCATGACGTCTGTGAGGTTTGTACTGTCCGCTACTCAATGTTTCATTCATGACGTCTGTGAGGATTGTACTGTCCGCTACTCAATGTTTTATTCATGACGTCTGTGAGGATTGTACTGTCCGCTGCTCAATGTTTCATCCATGACGTCTGTGAGGATTGTACTGTCCGCTACTCAATGTTTCATCCATGACGTCTGTGAGGATTGTACTGTCCGCTACTCAATGTTTCATCCATGACTTCTGTGAGGATTGTACTGTCCGCTACTCAATGTTTCATCCATGACGTCTGTGAGGATTGTGGTGCAGCTTTACGCACCTCAAAGATGAAACATACGCTCTTAAGTTACATAATGTTTAATTACGTCAACAATTTTTAATTCAATATCAACGTTAAGTGAGACTTGGAAAAAGTGAAATATGTCGAATTTAATCTTAACAGAAAGAATTTCTCGACTTTTGCATGAGCACCAATTGTTCTTGGGTAATTAGAGAAAAACGACTAATCAACAAATCTATATTAAAAACCGAGAATTGAGTGTCATAATCTTATTCTTGATAATAATGCAAACAATTTCCTTTAAATCAAGGACTGTACTATGAGAGGTTCCTTACCATGTCTGAGTGTTCAGTGCAAGCGGTGGTCACGTGCTGCAGATCACGAGCATTGCGTCCACTACTTCAAACTACAGCACGACCTATTTTGACGCTTTTTCCTGGTGTATTTGTCGTAATCGAGTAGTGATGTCGCTCCCTGTGAAGATGTCGTAATAGTCGACTTCCCACGGTGACACCGGAGCTCGTGGGAACTGGGCCGCTGTTCCTGCGCCTGCAAGCTCAGCAGCAGTTACATGTTCCCTCTGTAGTTGTGGTGGTCACGCAGCAGTTACACAACTAGTCCATTCAGCAGTTGTGTGGTGGTCACACCGCAGTTACATGTTCCCTCTGTAGTTGTGGTGGTCACACCGCAGTTACACAACTGGTCCATTCAGCAGTTGTGGTGGTCACGCAGCAGTTAC
>VCRD01002808.1:36968-52764 GCA_006783055.1 Trinorchestia longiramus
AGTGGCACAAACTTCCGCAGCATTGATGGAACGTTTTTTTTACAAATAATGTTGATCAAATATGAAACGATGTAAAGCGGTTCAAATGTAGAGTTATAGTGCCTTTGATAATTAACTGAAGGGCATATTTTATTATACATTCGGTTTTCGTAATATTCAATGCAAATATATTTAAAAAAGTATAGTTATTTTATGTTTATATATAAAAACACAAATACTGAAACTTCACACGGAGTGATTCAAAATAGGAAAATCATCTGGAATTGTATTATTTTAATCTCCAACTGATACCGCATCTTGCTGATGCTAACTTTTTTTGAAGTAAAACAGTACACTCTTAAAATTTGCCTTTGTATGATCAGTTACATCCTGTTTGTGCTCGCTGGCACAGTTCTTGGCCAATGTTCTCACCAAAATGCAAATTTCGACGCCTCTCTGAATGAAAAAGATGTACGTCACTAGTCACGGGTAAATCATTTCTTTCAAGAACTTTTATTTTACAGAACTCTACTCACAAGCCTCAACGAACACATCCTTGTTGTTGTTGTTGGTCGTCGTGCTGGTACTGTGTGAGTCTACCTGCTGTGAGAAAGTACATGCACGCCGTGGTGCGTATGCAATGTTTATGATAACTTGTGGATAACTAATACAGCTTAGTTGTACTCAAGTGCAGGAAAATGAGGTAAAATATTGGAATACAGCTGAATAAAATAGAGCAATACAAGTAGAATGCAGCTGAGAAGAATACAGTAGTAGAAGAGCTCAGCTGAGAAAAAGCTGAACAACGCTGCTTCCGCTGTGCTACTCTTACAGTAATCTGCCCTGCAGCGATGACGTGGAAACACTGCAGAACTTGCAGGACACCTCTACTAACAGTGAGGCCAAACCAGACTTATGATAGCCTCGCTAAAACTTCCCTGAATTTCATTGATTTTATTGAGCCTTCTCACACTTGTTGATTGGCGGGCATAAAAGAGCTCTGTGGGCTCGGCGCTTGTATTGCTGCGGTCGTGCGCTTTATTGCTCGCAGCGGCGCTGTTTAGCGCAGCCCACGTCCTCTGGTCACAACCTTTTGCCTAATACAGCATCTCGAGGGTCAGTCACGCCCGCACTTTGTCAGGATCCCGTGGCGAAATGGGATCCGCCAATTAGAGGGAGTTGATTTAAGCACTTCGCTCGGATCTGCCACTCAAACGAAATTGATTTAAGCGTTCGTTTGGTATTTTACAGTTCCAGAGAATTGTTTTAGGAGCTTTGCTGAGATCTGCCACTCACACAAAGTTGATTAAAGCGTTCGTTTGTTTGATGATTACTGTTCCAGGGAATTGTTTGAAATGCTTCCCTGAAGCATTCTGAATGATTTATTAGCTTGAATGAAGTTCCTCTACTTTTATCCATCACTAGAAAAAATAATTTGAATACATTTGTGATCTTTCAATGAAAATAATTGATTTTAACAATATAGAATAGAATATGGCAATAAAAACTAGCCGTTTGGCCCATCTTTAGATTGATGCCCAAGTCCCATGCCAGACTTATAGTCCCTTGAATTTTAATGGAATCTCATTATGCAGTGCGCTGAGATTTACTTCCACGAGTGTTTTGGTTTGATCACTCCACCAAGATACACAACTTGCACTAACTTTATTTATGTAGGAATTCTATCGAACTGACAATTGAATTAATTTGTTTCCAGAACTCGCTCCCTTCATTAGGATTCTACAATTTGAGGATCAGGGATAATTCAGGGTTCAGATATATTCATAGTGGCTTGGGTTTTTGTATTTCCAATTCGCTTCGCTTGTTTCCAATCGAAAGTTTTTACTGCAAGTGGAGGAACGTAGTTTCAGTATTCTGAGATCGCTGGAACTTAGCAGCTTGACAGAATCTAGATAGTACCAAGAGAGGGTCTGCTTTCCGTCTTATCCATGCAAGGTTAATCACTAATTATTCCATTCGCTACACTTACAATCCATCAGTCCTTGACTCAAGGAAGTAAAAAGCTCTTGGTGCTGATTTTGTTAATTACTACGTGCAAGAATTATACGGAGACGAGAGATTCCCCTTCCTGTTACTGGCTCCTTGTGCTGGGTGCGACAACACAACTTCCTTTTTTTGAAAGAATCTTACTTTGAAAAAAGGAAGTTGTTTTGCCGCACCCAGTATAAACTGTCAGGAAATTCGAGCATCTTTGCTTTGTAATCAAAGATACACCTAGTTATACGTTGCCTGTTATTACAGTAATGATTTTCTCTAAATCAAACAACTTAGTTAATATACATACTAAAGCTACTGATTTGTTTTTAAATAAAACCAGTTGGTATTTAACATATAATGAAGTAGTTGCCTTTCACCTTTAAATTCATGTGACGTTTGAAATTGTTCTTTGTCGTCAATTGCTTGGTTAAGTTGCATGGGCAATTAACTCCTGTGTTTGAGTTTCATTGTTTTGCTGGTGCTGCACTTCACATACACGGCGATGACGCGACGCTTCACTGCTTGCGTTGCACAACCCAGCACAACTCCACGGGTTCTGCCTCTCTGGGAATGTTTAGTGAAGGAATAATCTATGAAGGATAACCAATGGAGGAATGGTTATGAAGGTGCAACTAATGGAGGAATAACGAAGATATGAACAATGAAGGTGTTCATCATGGACTAAGAAAGAATTGATAACGAATGAAGGAGTTAATAATGAAATACTTAAGAAGGAATAGCTAGTGAAGTAGTAACAAAGAGAGAACCAACACAGTGGTAACAACTGCAGTTTGTTCTACCGAACTCAAATACCAGCCGATTTGGAAACTGTGGAAATAGCCAATATGGAAACGTCAGCACGGCCAACGTTTCCTTGTTTTAATTAAGAAAAAGTAAAAATTTGAGTTCTTGTGCACGAGGAAAATTATTACGAATGTACTTTACATAGGGTTTTCAACACAGGCGTCCTACCAATGAATACATGGAGCCATTTTTAGCAATCGCTTCAATTTGAAGCATGTCTGAAATAGCTCAGGCAGACTCTAATGGCGGATCACAACTTGAACTGTTCAGCAGCTAAAGCAATGATTGAGAGAAGTGATGCTAATCAGAATTGGTGCATATTACATAACGGATCCACGCTTAGCATAATGTAAGGCGATGGAAATGAACGATGGCATGACGACGGTAATTCAGGCTGGATGATGTTGAGCAGATGCAGGTCATTAGCTGTGCTAAGTGGCAGATTGTGTTCCAACGGGGCACGTAATTGAAAAGTGATCGTAACATATGATACTCAAGGGCGGTGGTAGTGAATGGTGTTACATTAATTTTTTCATGAAAGGAAGTCGTTGGTTGGAAGAGTTCCTCTTTTTACTCGCCTCGAAGATCATAATGAATCACGTCTATATGGAAGAAGAGTACTGTGATGCGTAGTAAATTAAAATTACGGCTTACCAGAGATTTAAGATAGGGTTCTTGGCAAGGTTCGAAATGCTGTGTGTCGGAACTGTCTTAACCCGAAGACCTACTGCGTGTTGGGACGTCTGTGGCTAGCTGAAAATAGATGTGATGATCATGAATGAGTTCCATGAGATGCTGGATTACAATTTTATTTTGTGAGGCACATGCTGCTCAGTTACCAAGAAGTTCTGTGATGGATCCTGAGTAATTTACTTCATGGTGTATATGATAGGATTGGCTCCACATTGAAAATTATGTGCAATACATTGAGCTGCTAAGTTAGCTTCTATTGTTGTCAACACAGAATAACATAAATTTCTATGTTGATTATTTTAAAGAGCAGGATTTCAATTATGACAGTAACACGACAGTGAAGGTGGGGCACTTGAGTTCCACGGCTCTAAATTCGTTCAAGTCTTTGTACGACGCATGTATGTATGTACTTCATTCTTACCTAATTTATTTATGTGTATGATTATGGTGCATGTGCGTGACTGGAATGCCTGTTCGTGATTACGGCGCATGTACGTGACTGAAATGTCTGTGTGTTATTGAGGTGCATGTGCGTAATTGATGCCTTTACGGTAGACGGCATGGGACTTGTGTAGTAACATAAAAATATACAGTTCGTTCCTGCTGTCATATTCTATTTTACATTAAAGAATTAGCCAAGAAATTCATTAATATTTTTGTTAACAAAGAAAGCTATCTTTCACCGAACTACATCATTTCCATGCACTGATCTCTCAGTCGAGGTGCTTAATGTTCAAAGCTCTTAATGGACATTGATACTTGTGTATTCATATTCTTTGTTTTGTACTGTATGAGAAGTTCCAGGTGCCCATCAGGTGCGACTGTAACTGATAAAATTGGTAACTTGCGCTCGCTTTTCTGAGTGTTATATCCAAATTATTTTTCTTGTTGGTTCGTACTCGGCGGCCTTGAATTTATTGTTCCCATTTATAAATTATATTGCTCACGCGACGGTGTTTCTCGCTCGATCGGGGCTCGTGTCGCGTGCGTTACTCTTTTAATGAACCCATAAAAGTTTTATTACTGTGTTTTAGCCGCACACTTCTCGTGATAAAATGCTTCAAGTGTTCGAGCTCGTGAGTTCAGTTCAGAAATTCTCTTACAAATTTTTAAACTAGACCCTTGTGATTTGTTTCTTCTGAGCTGCAGGTCAGAAGAGCAAAGGTTTTCCAAGCATCTATTTTACTTCTCAATGAACCAGCAAGAGCAGAATCCATTACGTACCTACCTCAGTTTTATTCACCAGTATTTGGTATGAATTTGTAATCGTTAGTTCACACTATACCTGCTAGTTATTTGTGTATACTACTTAAATAATATTTACGCAACACATGACAAAAATTTGATTCTTTACTGGATTTAAAATTTAGCTTCTGCTTTCATATTCAGAAACTGTTGAGCGGACATGGAGTCACGTAGGAGTGTCATCATCACGTCACATGAGAGCACTACCTCAAATTTTGGCATTCACGTAGTAATTACTGAACGCCTCCACGTAGCACCATCTGTTCGTCCCAGGTGGCTATAGGACTGAGCAGCACCAGCTGAGCACACTGCACTTCCTCATAGCACTGGAGTAATCGTAGGCCTCGAGACGCTAACGGAGCTCTCAGAAAAGATGTTTGCGCTTCGTCCAAAACGGGAAGTTGGCTCAGCCACTCAATACATTGATGCAAATTGTGGCCAAACTGAACACAACTTTTTCAAGGATTGTAATGGCTCTGCTGTTTGAACTCCAACTTGCCAGTTCTGCTCAGCCAATACAACCATGCATACCAAAACCGACCAGCTTTTCAATGAGCAGTTTTTTCTTCGCCAGTTGACTTCATTAATGGTGGAAAACGTGGGAGAAAAACTTGGCACGAACATAAAATTAAAACTAAATTAATTTTATTAAACGAATAATTAAATTGAAATAAGTTTTAGAATTATTAAAATCATTCCAAGCGTAGAAAGCGATCTTTAAAACGATGATGCTTACAGTCAAAGCAGCCTGCAGGCACACTTTAAAACACAGCTCGTGAGTGCAAGACATTGTGCTTTGTTTTGGTGTGAGCTTGTGCTTCACTGATCACACGATAATTCACTGGAAATAGACACTAACTTTAAACGTGACAATTACCTAGGTGTATATCGCAGCTTGAATTTGTTGAAATATTTCCGTAAAATGTAATTTTTTATGATGGAATATATCTTATTAAATACTCGCAACTTTGAAAGGCATAACTTCTCGGCCACTTGAATACATTCATGTTTAATAAAAGCATTTATATATACTCCGTAAATTTGTCCTGCAAAATAGTACGTTACTTTGTGTTCGTGCTTTTTGACTGAAGTTAAAGCGGAGATTTTACATACAAATTTGCTTGTGCGTTTTCAATTCTACTATAAATCTGAATTTCAGACTGTACAGAAGTTCAGATCCATCAAACAAGTGATCTTTGTCATTCTCTGTGATGCAAGAAGCACGTGCCAGAGTTTTAGGATAATTATTTGTTTCCAACTGGTTTCCATGAATAATAAAATGTTTTGAAGAGCTCAATCAGTTTAGACTGTTTTTGTACGCGGAGTGTTTGATGAAGCGTGTGGATTCTGAACTCAATTTTTGATAATGAAAGTATTATTAAACTGCACGGAAATAATCGTATTTTTTTTAATCTGGTGGTTTCCGTTGTGGCAAAGCATCAATTAGGTGCCTCAGTGCACAGTCCCAGTGGGGACACGGTCCACTGCTGTCTCACACCGTCATTTCCTTCATTTATTTTCCCAGTCAAGTACAATTACGAGGACCAGGCGCTTCAGCTCTGTCAGATTACCATTATTAGTGAACTCTAAATTATTTGCAAACCAATCTTTGATGCTATAAGGACAAGGGAAAAGTGACCTTAAGTTTTCTATCTCAAGCCATGGGAACTTGCGGGCCTGAACAGTTGTGAGGTGCACCTTAATAATAAAAAAATGAGTTGAACAACTGATGACACATGCGGTTATTACGTGTACTTCAAGCATTGCGATGCAGTGAGCGAATTAGAAGAGTTATATGAGCTACATGAGCAGTCTAATGCTCAGTGTATTAACCCTTGTGAGGTGTTCTTATATTTATGTCAGTGTTTGTGGGTCTTATTGACCCATTGCATTTTGCGCTTTTTAATGTATCACAATCAAACACTTCTATATTAAAATGCACTACAGGTATTTACTTCATCCCAATTACATACAAGTAGTATAAACAGTAAAAATTTTAGCAGTAAAAATGAAAACGGGTCACACGGACCCGAGCACCACGCAAGGGTTAAACAAGAGCTCGAATGAGAATAATGAAACTTTTCCATCCAGTGCAAGTATACACAATATACTTACAAAATACTCGATGATGGAAAACTGTGCGATTGAAACAGGTGAAATATGATCACCATTTGTTGTTAAGATGTTTTGTTGTTGGTATACGTACTAAAGTTGCAGATGCAGCATGGACAGCCAATTCTATTGTAGTGTTTTGTCACACCGCTGCAAGTAAATCTTAGAGAAGAAACACTGGAAATGAAGTAAGCCTGAGGAATGAAGCTACAAACCAGCGTGCGCGTAACTAGTGTAGCTAACAGTACAAACACTATCATAACATGAGTTCAACAACGCCTGATGCAATTTATTTCATTTTAATCACGTTTGCCCTATGCAACCACGGGTTCTCGAGTCAAGTTACGCTCGTCACGTTCCATTGTTACTCGGTACTTTAATGAAACTTGCCCCATTCATAATTTAAATACATCAATGAGAGTGCCATTTTTGCATGTAAAAATACGAGTAAAATTGCAGCAGTAGCAGTTGCAGCAAAGCTAGACACAGCACAGAGGATGGCAGTATGATCAAACACACTTGAAGGTTAAATAAAAGGAAAATTAAGTACCGAACGAAAAATGAGCATTTCTGAAATACACGCATGATGTAGTCATGTTTCATTTCATTTTTCCATTTAATAAACACATTTTTCTTTGTTTAGTCTATTTCACTTTTATTAGACCTACAAATGTCGGACCACTGTACACGGAGCCTGTAGGAAGTGACTCGTTTGCTGGTGTACCCCTCGCTTGAGTGAGAGACAGAGCAGCAGAAGAAATGTTTTAGTGAGGCAGTAGGAGGCCAAAACAATGGGAAGCGCAAAAATTTCTGAGGCTCACGGGCTTGCAACGGACCGCAGCTGCCGTTCTGTTCTTCCTTCCGCGTTGATTGTGCTCTGCGGTGGCGTGTGGTGGTCGCAGGGTGGATGGTGGTCGTGCTGTAAAGTGTGTGGTGGTGTTCCAAGGTGTGTGGTGACCGTTGCAGGGCATGTGGTGACCGTTGCAGGGCATGTGGTGACCGTTGCAGGGCATGTGGTGACCGTTGCAGGGCATGTGGTGACCGTTCACGGGCATGTGGTGACCGTTGCAAGGCATGTGGGGACTGTTGCAGGGCATGTGGGGACTGTTGCGAAGTCTGTGGTGACTAATATTTCAGTTGATGGGGTTTCGGTGAAACGTAAAATTTTTTAATGTATTGCCATGTTTAAGCTTAGATAGCAATGTACTTGAAGGTTTGCAGTACATAAAACTAATATCAAAACTTACAAGGAGAAATACTTATTATTTAATCCTAGAAAAGTGTATACTTATTTTATTGTTATATCATACATTTGTTTATAAATTCTGAATAAATGACGACTTTTTGTTCATAGTTCGGTATAAAATGCAAAAGATAAACTGTATAAACTGAAAACAAATCGAATACAGAGGATAAAAAGGCCGCTGAAGAGGGGTTTCACAAAATGAAGCCGTCATACCTGGCAGGTCTCATGCATTCCAATTCAAGAGAACCATTAATTTTTTCCTCCTAACATGTGCAGTGATTCACCTATATCCTCCATAACACCAGAAAATTGTGAAAGCTACTTGAACAAAAACAGGAAAAGCGACCAAAAACAAAGTTGACTGCAGGTTTCCGCACATTTATGGCCAAGTTTCACACCTGTCCAACAAATTTAACTAATTTTTCAACATTTGGTTTTGTGGTGGAGCAGCAATGTGCAAAACAGACCGGGGGGAGACGAAGCCCAAAAGCTTGTAAACATTAACAAGCATCTGAGGTCAGGGAAGGATTCCTAACTTCCTTACCTCTGCCATAGAATTTATCAATACTTGGTAGCTAGTTAATTGACGTGTTTACAACTTTGCATTGTTCAAGTTTTTTGTATATTATGTAATTTGTTAGAAGACTTGGTAATGAAAATTAGATGTTATACCATTTTCTGTAGTGTACTTTGTTGATGCAATTTTGTTGTTGAACAAAAAGTTGTTTAGAAAATTGTGTGATGCATTATTCATTAACTTAGCTACATTATTCCGCCTAAATAATCAAAATTGTCATTTAAAATATATTAAGTAAAGAAATATACTGAAAGTGGGAATTTTAGTCCAATATAGGCTTTTATTTTCGTGTTTTTAAGCCACTTCTGAGCTTATCTCATCAGGGTACTAACAAAAGATTGTGCAGGTTTCTCACTGTGCAAGTGTACTCGTATTTCTATGAATATTATACAACATGCTAAAAAATGTTCTCTGAAATGTAGTTGTAAAATACGAGTAGCAAAATACATATTGAGAACATCATGCGCATCGCAAGCAAGTACCGCCTGCAGCAGTGGAACATCAACGCTGCTTCAGTAGTTATCTGACAGACCTCTTGAGTTCCTGCGCAGTGGGTGGCAACCGCAACATGCGATGAGCTCCAGGTAAAATTCTCCACTATAAGCAGAATTTTTTACACATTTCCCTTATTACCAGTTCTTTGTATAGCGAGCATCATGCATGAGAGAGAGAGAGCCTCGTCTCAGACTATTGGAATGTTAGCCCTGCCTCCGCTGGTCATATAACACAATAGCTGCGAGGCTGCATGAATCACTGCAGTGAGTGCAAGAGCTAATTGTAACTCTGCTTAACTGCTTCCAGCACGTAGTATTCATGGCTTTTCTTGTTGCGCTACAACGATGCAATTATTTTGGATCTGATTTATGTCGCGGGAATCCTCGAACTTGTTTTGTGTGTTATTGAATACATTGTTTTGTGTGTTCCCAAAACGTGGACTAATCATCAACGATAATATCAATGCAAGTTTTTGTATCATCAGAAATATTCACAATTTCTAATTTTTCTGTTACGTGACCATTGTCAGTTAAGTTTAAACTGCTGTCCGACCCACGCACATGTGCACAAAACAACTGATCAGTGACGTAGCCCAGCTCCATGAGTTAGCCAAACTGAGCTGCCAAATAAAGCGCTAGGTCAGCAGGTATTATTTTAATGACAGTGTACGGGAGCTTACAGTTTTAGTCCATGATGAATTTGTTTGATTTCAATGCCACGGTCGCCTAGAAGCTATAAGTCGAAATTGATAGAGAAAACTTCATTTTTTGTGTTGATGTTAGGAGTGCAAGAAAATATCAGGTGCAATGTGCCCATCTTAAAGACACTGTTGCTGTTAGGAATGTTGCAGAACGCGTTTCAAGTTGCATGCACTGAAAAGAGATTTCGTGATAGAATTTTTTTTGAAATTATCTCTTTGCGAGTGCATAGCTAATTCTCATCCATAGGTTCATGTTAAATGTAAATGTAGTTAATGTGTGAGCGTTCGTGTGTACAGAAGTTGTCCTATCACGCCAGTGTAGAACTTGAGTTGTCTCAAGTCACTCCAGTTCTGCATTCTGAAGACATACGAGTATGTCGTTGTCGTAAATGGGGCAAATAGAAGCCTACGATTAAATTGATGCTCAATTTCGGACCGGAATTAAGATTGTTATTTAAATTTTATTCATTTTCACAAAATTCCTTAAACCGTAGAACCCTGATCTCAATAGACTCAAGAACAATAGATGATTTGCTTGCTTAAGAATTAAGTTAATGAAGGAAACTTGGATAGTTTAGGGCTTTCAAATTATTTCTAAGCTACTCTTCCAACCTTTTTGTAAAAACTGAAAAATAAGGAAAATGAATCTGTTGCAAGGCGATCATACTTACTGTGCCGTAAAAACAAAACTTCCAAACCATTTTATTAAATCCTATTACTGAAAGATGTTAATTGCAGTCTTCTCATGTGCTCAAATTTCATCGCTTATAATAAGTTCACTTATTTACCATATTTCATTATACTGAAAAAAATGAAGCTAACAGCTATTTGATCCGAGTAACTGTTGAAATTTGCAGGTAAAGCTGAGTTATTCGTGTTAATACGAAGTAAATACGTGGATCTTTAACATGTTCAGTCACAACGAGCAAAATTTCACAGCACATTGCCAACTGCAGTCACAACCTCTTTGCATTTGCGTGTTTTCTTCAACTTGTACAGAGATACCAGAAGTAGCATAACTAATTTTTTCAACTCACTGACATGGAGCACTCGCGTGTATATTTATCTGAGACTGCCATCGTGGTCTTCGTGCTGGGCGATAAGTGTAAGTGCAAATGAAGAGTTTGATAACAAGAGGATGTACTAAAGAATCCAGTCAATTTGACTATGATTGTCATGGTGTTATCGAAAACACATCTCTGATCACTTCTCTGTCTCTGAAGCTGTCGTGACAAAAACACGGAGTGAAATGCGAGTCAAGATTTTGGACCTTGAAACTGGGATCCATATTAGGATTTCAACACTTATTTTTCGTGTATTAGTGAAGCTATACGTGCTCCATGCCCATAATAAAAATAATTTTATAAAAATGAAACGATATATTATTGTATGCAGTTTAGCTTTACGTGTTAGGTTCAATAGCGCAGATATTGAAACAAAGGTGTCGTAAAAAAGTTCAAATCTTTGCAGAAGCTGGCTGGGCTCGGCAGCAAGATTAATTCATGCCCCGAATGCCAAGCCTAGACTCGAATCCTTTGTCTTTATAGTAGCTTTTAGTCGTTATTACACAAATGTCAAGTTTCTACAAGTGTAGCAGCTATTTTAAAGATTGTTTTACTGGTATTGTTGCAAGTCAAAAAATCAACCCTGCATTTTTAAGCTGAGATTATTTTGTTTAATTTATTTTTTCATGTCCTTCCATTATTTACTTGTACATAACAAATTTAAATATTTAATTGTATGCCCTTTACAATACTCATAAGACACTCTCATTTCAAAGTCAGGTGAGTGCGTTATCATTCTTCAATAGCGTAAATACCCTTTTTCAGTTTTTGAGAAAACTAATGCTCTATACTTTTGAATCAGTGGGAGATAAATGAACAAAAATTACATGCCCTCGCAACAAATTTTTAACAGATCAAAACACGAGTACCACACAAATTAAGTAGGTGTACGTGTGTGCTGCGCCACACAGCTCTGACCTTCTGTTTGCTGTGTGGTGAGGTTATGTGGCGTGTGCGTTGCCGCTGTGTGCCAGTTTACGGTACTAAAGCTCACCCCGGGTAATTCTTTGTGCTTGTCTTTATTCTTTGTCAAATGAATTCATTTCTATTCTTTTATTAGAAAAACGTTTCATTTTAAAACGTTGAATCTATTTTGATAAATCAAAATCGTGTATTTTGTGTTTTTTTCAAATGCATAGGGATTATAAAAGTCTGGAAATTATTTACAAAAATTTTCATTTAACTTCAATGTATAACTACTACTAGAAGAACTCATATTTCATTGATAGGGAACCAATTGATGTTACAGATCTGTGCATTAACAAAAAAATTACCAAATTAAGTTTGATGCTGCTAGGCTCAATGATCTCTTCTCTACATCCGACGTAACTTCATCGTTTTTACTTTTCAAGCGAAAATCTGCCACGATGCTCTTTCAGTTTAAAATAAAGGGCTAGCTGCTCAAATGCATATTTGTTGAGAAATGGTCCTGTATTCTAAGCTTTTATGAAATCGCTCATCAATAGTGACTCTGAATGCCTCTTTTGCCAGACCTCGTCGACGATCACGGAGTCAATGCGTAAGTCTGAATGTGAACAAGTTTTCGGAATGCTTTTGCCAGAATTTTTACAAGGTAGCATTCAAGAAGTGAGGTTCACTTGCTCCTGGTTTATTGTCCAATATATCACACTAATTTAAATAGATATTCTTGTATGTATGTTATAGACTTTGACATTAATTTGATTGGAGAAATATATGACTAATTACGTATATCATGCCCTCCATCCTGTTCGTACCATGATCTCACATCATTAAAAGCATGTGCATATTTCAGTGTGTGTATGTATATATATACTGATATATATATAACGTTTCATTTTAAACGTATATACAGTACGTTCAGTATATATACAGTATATATATACTGAACTGAAATATACATCTCATAGCTGTAGATGAAATAGGTATTTTAGTTATTATGTAATTATATGAGGAATTGGGCAAGTGTTCTAAATGCTAAAACACTCAGAATTGTTTTTTCTTCTTATCCTGTTAAGGATCTTTACGAGACTGCAGTGTCATTTAACGATATAATGAATGATCTTCCATTCTGACGTCGCTGATGCAGAATTATTCTAGCCATCTTGCTAACATAAGGGAGTAAATTGCTACGTAAAATACGGTGTTACTATTGAATGTGCGGCATGTATTCGTCAGAACAGATCGATCTTTAGTTTGATAACAATAACAAGAAGGAAGAGCTTACAAGAAAAACGTCCACGTGGGTTGAATTAACACTCGAGGTTTAGTAATTACTTCGAAACTGAATTTAGGAGTTCTTATTTTAGGCTCATTTTTTGTTAAGGATAAATTGAGTCACATTGAATGCAAAGAAAAAGTTCGAAGGTTCTATTCTGTACGTAGCAATAAGGTTCTGAACATTTATTAATCGTTTGTCAATCTAGCTAATTTTTTATAACATGATTAAATTTTGTACAGTGATGAGTCCTTTCCCGCAGACATAAGCAGATAACAAACCTAATATTTGATAATAAAAGCTCAAACAATCAAAGTCCGCAATAAAAGTTATGGTTGTGTTAGTGCGATGAGTACATTGACTTCTGTTAACAATGAAGCCAGCGGACACAATGGAAATACACATATCAGGAAAAACTACTTGTAGCATGCCCTCATTGAACCAGAAGCCCGAAATATTGCTGCAAGTGGAAATGGAACACTTCCTGTACTTAATGATCAATAAATAGTGCACTTTAATAGTTCCTGGGGAGTTGCAATGCATCTACACACTTAGAAAACTAGGCAAATATCCAGGTTAGTGTGGCGTGCGCTCAGGGGTGTCAATGAATCTGAAGTGAAAATTGAGTGGTTGTCTCGGTAACCTGAACCCAAGTTCAAGACTACATTCTTCTGTACTGTCGCGTACCAGCTCTCTTCATAATCAAATTTTCCCCTGATGCGAGCCAAGTATATTGTCTTCATCAAACGCTTGAATCTCAGAAGTGTGTTTTATCTATGTAACTCTTGTGCTACTGTTGCTCCCATTAAAATATATTGGCTTTAGTAACTACCAAGCACGTTCGCGTCCCGGAGCGCCTGGCTTATTTGTTGCCGAGCTGCAGACGATATATGTGTACTTGCCATCGGGCTCCGACTCGTGCCAGGCAACATGTGTTTTGGTCTTGGAAGTGGTGGGTGGTCAAGTGGCTTACAAAGACTTGAGGGTTGTCCGGACCTGTTACGCGATGTGTTACTGTATTGCACACACACCGCAATAAACGGACACTAACACACCACAACCGCAGTGTACTGATAAACCAGCTGGCAACTATTCTTGGAGGACTTATGAGATTACGAGCTGCATGTACTACGAGACTGGAGAATGGGTCATCAGTCTCGAGGGTTTAGGCTGTTGTAGTGATTGATGCAGAACTGAAGTCTCTTTAGCTTTGTTTAATTTATTTTCTAATGCTTGCATAAATTATTTAAATAGACAGAAGTACACTCTTGGTTTATTCGTGAATGAATGTTCTAGTTTTGACGCTTGCATATTCAACTAAAACATTGTGTGGCAGTTGGTGATGATGAAATTCGGTGTATCTAAGATACCATAAAGATAACTGGGACACCTTAATATACTGCAACATCAAACGTTAAGTTGATCAGCTTTGTTACGATACACTTTGATTTGCTGCCTTAGACGTGATCTGAAATGATAACATCGCGCAATCCTGCTCAAAAACAACACACGCACAGGAAACTGTTCGCTTTTCTTAAGTGTGGTGAATCTGATAATGATATTTAGGAGACTGAAAATGAGGAGTACTGCCAAGGAAGGAGAGACTGCGGCAATTTTGTGGGTTGAGGCGTTTTATGTTTTCAGATGTCACTTCCAAACGGGAGATAACAGTCACCTTCCACCCCTTCCCCTCCTTCCTAGTGATGCCAGTTGCAGTGGCACGGCTGCGTCAAAGGGTAACTTTTTTTATTCCGCTTAATTTTAAATACATTTGATTTTCATAATTTTCCTTCGTATTTCTTGCGTCGCAAAAGTGAAAGTTCAAATTTTCAGTTAAGTATTAGTTTTAAAACATAGGCTTCTTGTCTCCCGTTTATTAATCCTGTGGAGTACACGAATATTAGTTTGATATTTCCCGTGGATTTGGGGTAGAGAAACTAACTTCCTGAGTTCGTACATTCCTTTCCTAATATTGGGTGGCCTGAACCCTTGAACTCTGCCTCCAAAGATCACACCGAGCACCACACGAGGAGGTGCGACCTATACAACTTTTTGTGTCTCATCCCAGCACAGTGTTTTCTGGTCGCATTCAAGCGTATGCATATGGAACCACTTTGAGGGAATAAAAGAGCACGCGACCGTGACACTGGACTAATAAGTTCTATTTATCGTGACACATCAGCGAGACGACCTTTGCAAAGGTGAGATGTTGTGACAGTCTTGCATCGAGTTCTTGGAGTTGTTTCTATAGATTTTTTCGTGTTCGTTGAGAAGCTTCTCCCCATGAACAGTACACATTATTTCCCTCTAAAAGATCACTCTGACCTGCTTGTATTTGTTTAACTGAATATCTTTCGTTAGAAGCAGCGGCAGAGCAGAAATTTCCAGAAATTAGTGCGCATTTTAATTGTGATCCCTACAAGACAAAATCATAACAAAAAATTATTCTTGTCTTGTTCAATGAGAGTTTTTTTCTCAATCCTAACTCCTGACAAACAATCAATTTATTTTACGTCTGCATAAATTTTACTCGTTTGAAAGAATCCGAAAGAAGAAACAGTTCATGTTCGTAGATAAGAAATTGTGACGAGATAAACCTTCTTTATTCACAATTCTCCTGCCATTTCCTAGTGCGACTACAACTGTCATCATGTCAGAGATATGTCATCATGTACGCAGCCTAGAG
>VCRD01002808.1:53177-70826 GCA_006783055.1 Trinorchestia longiramus
AGAGATATGTCATCATGTACGCAGGACTAAAGATATGTCATCATGTACGCAGGACTATGCATGCGAGTATGTCATCAGTTATACAGTATTGATATATCCTATGCATATGACTAGAACATTTCTTTACGGCATGGAACTTGGGTATTAACCCAATAATAGACCAAACGGTTCGTTTTTGTTGCCTTATTCTATTCTATTATTTTCTCAAATTGTCACTTGTGCTATGTCTGCGTATTTTTTCAAGATCTTAGTGCTTCTTCATTTTTCAAGTTGTGGATAATTCTTACTAGGCAATTAGACTGCTGAGCTTATCTCACGCTACACACAGACAGATGTCTGCATTGTGTTTATACAATACCAGTACAATTCCTTCATTTTAATTTAATGAAACTAACTTTCAAACAGTTGCAAGTTGAGGCGATTCTTTCCTTCGTTTTCGGCTGCTATTTAATCGTACAATTTTTCGATAAAGTTCATATTCATTGATCGTAAAGCAATAAAAACGATGAGTTTTCAACTTTCGTCATTACGTCAATTTTCTATGTCCCATACTAAGAACTGCCTGAAAATTTCCTTCTCCCAACATTTTTGTTAAGTAGAAGCCTAAAGCAAGTGTCGTGAATTAAGATGTAGGGATTATCCGTGATCAATACATTAATAATATAATTAATAAACGAACTACAAGCGCCACGTATTGTGTAAAAAACTTCAATGATTTCTCCAGTCGAGCATTTGATAGAGAGTTGGTATAGTCGTTAGATTACAATTTATGCAGCACCATATACGATAGATAAATGCTGTCATACAGTGATAAAATACGGTAAAAGCGTACTTGCCATTACGGAGGAAGATGTGTTAGTCGCAGTACTTTTTACTTCAACAGCAGTGATAGTTCGCTAGGTACTACACGTAAGGTATATGGAATACTGCTATATGGCCTAAAAATTAAACAGATCATGTCATTATTACAAGGTCACGTTTACTCATACAGTCATAGATGCAATTAACAGGTGAAATTTGCGTCTATATTTTAGAATTTGGTAATTCATTTTCCTAAAATGTAAACTGCAGTAATTAAAATATAAAGTTTTAGCTCTGTTTATCACTGTAGAGCATAAATCACTGTAGTACCACAGTTTTTCCCTCAAGAATATCGCCCGTGATGTGGTTTAGCGCTGTGTACCAATACCCTAAGCTCCAATAGCGGGTCAAACGTCGTGTTGAAGCTGCAGCAGCGTCTTTATACCAACCTCAGATGCCATACAAAAACTAGTCAAAGACTCAAAGCTGCAAATTTAATTCCATTTCTCAAAATTCAGCTTGTTATTTAACATTCTTCAGTTTAATAATCTTCAGTGTTAAGCTTACGGCCGATTTTGTGCTCGTCATATATTAAAGTGATTTTGCTCAAGAATTGCTACGTGCATCAAAATAGCTGGCCTGATGTTCATGAGTGTTGCCTGCAATGGTGAACTTATTAAATCAAGCTCTCCTGAACGACACGTCCGTCAGGGAAGACTGTGAGCTTTGAAGCAGAGGGAGTGTCCAACCCGCAAGGTCAGCAAGGGGCGTGGTCTCACGTAACCTCCATCATATTTACTAGTTCAGAGGTTTTGATGCGTGAAGTGTTGTGTAGTATTTGAGTGGTTAGCACAAACACCTTTTTAAAGTTCCAATTGTTGAACTGATCGAGTCTTTATTTGTTAAAAAAACGGGTGGTGATGAAGTCATTTTCGCATTTTTAGAATGTTGTTCCAGTGGATACTGCCCGTTTTTTACCATCATAAGCGTGGTGTATTTATCATACATCTGTCATGAAAAAATAAAATGATCGAATTGAAACAATGCTAAAGTGTTTCTGAGGTAAATCTTCATGACAAACAGATTGAGGGATTATATTTAATTTTTTCATTCATGTTTATTCAACTATTATAATTATTAAATATTTGAACATACATTCACTATTTTGACAATTAACAGAGAACAGGATCTCAAATAGTTGATTTTCATGGAAAAACTGAGAACCTGATCCAACCTTTGATTTGCTCCTCTGCTTTGAAAGAAAACTACATTCCCTGCGTTACTTCAGACTGTAACTGAGTGCACCCGTCCCTCAATCAATGGCTCCCGAAGAACTTTTAGTAGATAATTACATTAGTCATATTTATCATTCCTACGTGTCAATGTAGTATTTCGATACAAATATTTTTTATGTGCTGTCTGATGTATAGCGTTTTATACTCAAGTGTAAGTCTTCATATACGAAGAAATTAGAGTGGGCTGACTAATGTTCCTTTCCTGATTGAAGTACATATGCTGATTAGTCTATGAAACTTGAAGCAGAGACCACTTGACAAAGCACCTCTAAATTTGAAATATTTTGAATGAAGTATAATGTTTCGCTAAGAGCATCGGAAGTCAAATTCGTACTTGACAAAGAAAAGAGTCAGTGACTTCGTATGCCTGAAGCAAAGTGAGTGGGTTGGCTAACAGAACAGTTTTCTCGTGGATTTGTTAGTGTACCTGTGAGTCTCTTTGTATCTACTGACATCTCTGTTGAACAAAACTAACAGTTTTGTATCTCTGCAAGCAGAATATGTAGATTACGCAGAAATTTTCAAATGGATGTGGTGGTGCTCGGGAGCTTTCTTTGTGTGAAGCGCCATCAAGGCTTGCATTGTTTGCAATTCACATCGTCGGCAAAGGCTAAGTGTTCTCTTTCTCAAGCCTTCATTGTGGTGCTGTTGACAGAACAGGCACTCGGCAAGCAACTGCGTCTGAAGGTCCTCTTCGTGCCAGGGTGCTATCTAGTGGGCCGAGAATTAGTGGTTATTCCCTAGAAAACTTGTGGCTGCGTTTTGGTTCTATACTCTTTAGATAGGAACGAGCGTGCTCAATTGTTGTTTGTTAGTTAGGTAAGAATAGCATTACTAATTCCCTGCTGAATTTTTTTCGCGCACACCTCTTGAGAAGACCATCGGTCGTCTTGATTTTCATGTGGTGATTACCATCCTTTTTCTCGCTTGCATGAATGCCCAAAGGGATTAAATTAAACCAACAGTCTCGGTCGAGGCGAAACGAACGAGAATTCACCCTATCGTTTATTTTCGATCTCGTTATACAGGATCAGTGACACTACCTATGTTTGTTGAACACGAAGGTCATAGGTCATATTTGAAAAAGACTGCTCTTTTGCTAGTGGCAGTTGTAAGAAATTCACTCCTGAGCAGAGTTTCTATTGTCGTTGGACCCTTCATTTTAGGAAGCGTTTACCCCTTCTAGAAGCATGAACTTTGTAAGGGTTACTGCTTCTTCTACTGCTGCAGTGGTTTAAGGAGGGATACGTCAAGGATGACACGTGATGAGTATAGTTGATATGACTCACTTTTTGGTCTCCGACAAACCAATAAATTCTAAGAGGTTGTGCAGTCGCACATCTTTTCCAAGTTATTTTTTGAACGCATGCAGCCGAGCGGTTCAGTGCCTGTCCTAATCCCCAATGTCTACTGGGCAGGCACTGAGAAAACTCAATCGTGAGCGTCATTACCAAAATCTTCAACGTAAACTCATATTTATTTTTCTGTTTTAGAAATGTGCCGTATTTTATTTGTGGATAGATAGCTAAATACAAATGACACAAAACAAAGCCTGTTCATGAATATGAGATTGTTTTCTGTTTAAAAAATGTCACCGTCCTAATACAGAAAGTTTCAAACTCGTAAAAATACTTATGTCCTTTTTGAAAGCACTCACAGTATTAAAATTTAAACCAATCTACTTCAGTTGTTTCTGTGAGTACCACAACGATGATAGTAAGGAGCGTCATAACCCTTGTTTTACTTTTATTGTACAGTTCCAAGTCATACTTGTTAGTAAGCCATGAATGTAAAGTGAATATAAATACAAAAACTTGACTGCATTTATGAATATTAAACGAATTCATATAGAAAACTTAAGGGAGTTGAAGGTCCAGGACACCGATCCTATTGATGGAAGAAGCCGGGTGCACTGAACAGGACAATGGCGGAAAGACTGGAATGCCACAAACTCAAGGCAATCTGCTGACGCCTGTATTGTTGTTCTTCGTCCATTGTGTAATCGGGAACTGGTGAGATAGGGCACAGAACTACGAGTCCATTATTGCTATGGACTCTTGAAATTACTACTCTTTCGATCTGAAGGGGATTGTATTCTAGAGTAAACACCACTTACCAGCTTTATTTCGCCCAAATTTACACAATTTGCACCTCTCTCTGAAGCATCGGATGTTCTTATCCTCAAATTATTATTTTTGTTTGTCTCATAATTCCTTTCTTCTAAATTAGGATACGAACCTTTGATTAATTAACTGATCTCAGCCAATACTGGCTGCTGGTGATGCTGGTGAACCAGTGCCCCACAGCACCAAAAACACGGGGTCCTTCTGACGTCACAGCGCGGAAGAGGTTCGCTGAGAGAACTGCCATGTCGGAGATGGAAGCCCCATCGTGCTCATTTGTCAACTGTACAGAGGGGGGTGATCTGTAACGGGGAAGGAGGAGCAGACACAGGGAGGTGTTGTGTATTGTGCGTAGGAGTGTAATACGCGTGTAAAGGGAAGACAGGAATGTGTCTCAGATGAATGCATGCTAATGTAGTGTAATGTCCGTAACATCCGTGTGTTGGGCGCACGCAGGGCATACTGGGCCGTGATTCTAAACCTTTATGTTCAGGGTTTTAAATTGAAATTGGCTTATTTTAAGGTAAACTTGACTTATTCTAAATTGAATTTGACTTGTATCGAGGACAACTTGACTGATTTTAGGCTAAACTTGACTTATTGAAGTTGAAGGTGAGTTCAACACCAGCGCAGTGATGTGCACATCCTCAAAAGGAATTTCAATTCATGGAAAAACGAGGTCTCCGTACTTCCTTGAAATTTAGCAGCTTAAATAAAAGCAATAATAAACCATCGTACTTCACTTCATAAATCAGAGTCAGTTCAGTGTTAGACTTGTGCCGCAGAGTGGTCACATTCGGCTGGTTTTATTCAGTGCTTTTTACACATGTGCTATGACCGCTACTGCAAGTGTATGGTTGTCAAGCGCTTTCTGGACCACTGAGCTGAAACATGAAGCAATTTGAATGAAGCTTACGAGGAAGTTAGAGTTTTTGTGCACTTTGGTTCATGTACCTAGTCGAGTGTTTCTTGAGGACCTGTGTCAGCAACACAGAAGTCGAATATTAACAAGTTTCCGGTGATTGCCTAGCCGGTGTAAATTTTTACTTTGTAAAAATAGTCACAAGAAGGCTCTGAAAAAATTTACAGAACCTAATCTAAGTGGCCCACAGGTGGGGCACTTCGCAGGAAATGTGTTAACATACAAAATCGTGCGGCAAACAATTAAGAACTGCTTATCCAAAGTATTCTCCTTGAAATAACCGTATAAACCGGTACAAAATGATGCGTTATAATGTAACTAATTTGAACAAATTTTGAGTATTATGAATATTATAGATTCGTAATCGATAATGACCACCACGCGGTTATCATTAAGGTCAACCATAACCGCAGTCGTGAAACTCTAACTACCTATCCAACCCGAATCTAAAATTCCCTTGCACAATTTTCAAAGATTTCAAAGTCTGCATGTTGCTTAAAATTTCTCATTTTCGAATAAAGAGGAACACTCTCCACCTATTTTACGCTTCCTGATTCCCTCGAATTAACTTTTGCCTTTAGCCACGGCGCTTGTGTATTATCATCGTGATCTGAAGTTTGGTGAAGCAAGGACAAAACATTTAACTGATTTTAGAGTAGAGTACCCAATTTGTCTTAGCCTTGATTCGATAGATCAAGGTTTAGGTTTCATTCAATGTTCGTCTTCAGGTTGATGCCGAGACGCGAGCAAGGTTCAGGGTGATGGATGGGAGTTCCCTGGTTTGGACTTAATTGTACGCCTATGCTGCGGCTGCTAGCGATCTCTGTTGTGTCGGTACTGAAGCTTCTGCCAGTTGTATGTCATTTGACACTGGTGGTTTATTTGAAACTAACGGAATAATATCGAATGATTTTAGTGATTTCAGATGAGTAGATTTGATGTGCAATTGAGGTAATGCTCTTAAATTACGCGAAGGAAAATTAGATTGCATTTCACTAGCACTCTTTAACATCATCAGATGGACCTCAGGAGCAAGAAAGAGGAAAAGCCTTTCCTTATGAAAAAGTATACGTATATATTACAGCTACCTCTTTCACCAAGGGAACTTTTAAGGTGTTTCTACATATGTTAATAATGCACTGCAGCTCAAAATTATTAATACTTTTATTGCGTTTTAAAGCTGATGAAATTGAAGATAGGATTGCTCAATTTCAGAAGTAATTCTTGCTAAATTATTGATTTCCAAATTTACATCGCAGTCAATACTGGACATCTGGAAGACAGAAATACGATGGACGTAATCACGTGCTCACTTCAATTCTTTCTGATTGCGTTGCGTCTACTTGAAAAACTACACACAAATTAGACAACAAGTTCCCCGTACGAGCACCAATGTCTCAAATATTATGCATACCTGCCTGTGCCCAGATATATTGCATTATCTGTACTCTTATCTCTGATCAGTCTGCAGATCCCGCTAAGGAGGACGGCAATACATATAGCTCGTCTGACCGTGCTACGGAAATCAACTGTGTACAACTGGAGGAGGGGTGCTGAGCAGGTGAGGGGGCTGGGTGCTGGCCCCTCGGGGAACACTAAAGGGGGGCGGAGTCCCTAATTGGCTGGCCTTTGAAAACAACCGCCATCAACCAAACTGGGCATGACGATATTGCATGGCTGTGATGCCGACTACAGCGAAAAAACCATCGAGACTTTAACACGTTGCCTGCGATTGCCTAGCTGGTGCAAATCTTTACTTTGTACACACAGTCACTAGAAAGCCTTGAAAAAATTATAGAACCTAACCTGAGCGACCCACCGGCGGGTCGTATCGCACTCAACGTGTTAATGAAGCGACTTTCATGGACCTGTAACATAGATTGCACTCTGTAAAGTGGGTGTGTTAATTTAGGAAACTTTAATCGTGGGACTCCAAATGAACACATTATTATAAAATTAATTCAGAAACGTAAAGTGAGAAGACTTAGCTCAAAAGTTTGTTAAGTGCCCGTAAACTAGAGCTAAACTGTTTTTATTTGCATCTATACAATTTATTAGAAGCTTACTACCAACCAGGGCACAAAAATAAGCCTTGCAAGCGTATACAACGAATAGAACAATTGTTCAGACCCAATAATTAAATTATTACGTAAAAATGTATGACTAAAATATTGTGACTGTTACCTGTCCTCCTCTACTTCTTTATTCCTAGTGCCTGCGTGTGATTGAGGTGCATAATTGTCATGTGAGGCATTAAAGTGCCTGTGCGTGATTGAGGTGCATGATTGTGATGTGAGGCATTAAAGTGCCTGTGCGTGATTGATGCTTTGAATTTAAACAGCTTGTTACTTGGATAGTAACACAAGAATGCACCGATCGGATTGTTTCTGTTGCCATATTCTATTCTACTTGATTTTATTCTACTCCATTTTATTTATATGACATGATGAGACTTATGAATAAATTAGGATCCACAAGAAGCAATTTAACGAAAAGTTTCTAACCAAAAGTTTATTTTTATCTATAAAAAATAAAAATATATAGCAGCACCGAGAGTATTAAACTACGTAGATACTGTGGTTAAACAATGACACAATTCTTACTTTAAATGTCATGTTGGAATTAGTAAGAATTAAGCAAACAAAATACGGAATCTAATTTAGAATTCATCATACCAAGTCTACATGACAAAAAGTATCGCGTGTTCTAGTACTGATAAAATAACCTTTATTCCAGTTCTGTTAGATAAATAACCAAGTCCAGCCACAAGTTTATTTTATTTTTTAGTACGATACTGCAATCCGTATCTAATGTGCCATACTTTAAGGTATGTTATGCCATACTTTAAGGTATGTTATGCCGTACTTTAAGGCATGTTATGCCGTACTTTAAGGCATGTTGTACCTTACTTTTCACAACTTTCTTACTTTAAGAAGGTTAGTTTTGCACAACTCTTTAGTTATCGTCTCGTGACGAGGTTGGTGTTCGATACTGAAGAGGTAGAGCCAGCACCAAGTGTCTGGTCTGCTTACCTGTAACATGATCAGCAAATTGTGTCATCTGGACATGACAGGCTGGCCTTAATGTGGCCTCTGAAAACTCCATTGAATTTAACGACGTCGTTTGCTGGCTTCTAATGCATATTTAATCGTAAAAATGACATGTAAACGTTTTATCGTTCCGAAAGCGTTTGCAGAAAATAGCGCATGTTTTTTGCCTAGTTTCTTGGAGTGAATGTGTTCTAAAGTTTAATTATAGCAACCATGAGACGCAGTAACTTTGAGCTATGAATATTTAAACAGGATGATTTTATAATTTTAACACGTACTTGTTCACTGCAATACCAGAAGTGAGAGACTCTGACGCTATATATGAAGCAGAGGGAACAACCACAACACGCACGTTAGTGCTAAATTTGCTTAATGCTTTACAAGTGAACTCAGAAATAGGCGTACATTAAAACAGTGTCCATTAGTAAGGTATACGAGATATAGACTATTTAGAATATGTATTTATGTTTTGCATGAATTATTTCATATATGCTGTGAATTTTACAGTGCATGATGCATTAATATTAATATATGAGAGCTCGTACGTGTATGCTCCCATTAGTGGGCTAACACGTGTTCTGATTTTAATTATCACAAGTTAACTAAAAGAATGTTGTTACTAGACATTTTTTGTCAATCAGTGTATCAGAATAATTCAGGAATGCTATTCTATTCAACTTATACAACAGATTTTGCTGATATGTATTCTCATATTTTCGGTGGGGAGTTGCGGTGGAACAGTTTGGTTTAAGTAATTGAGTTTTTCTTATCAAAAAAGATAGAAAATAATGACGTAATACACATATTTTCCGGCTTACTAAGCACCACACATCACGGGACACATCCCAGCTTCTACACAGCTCGTCGTAGTTCATCAAGCAATACAAGCTCTCTGTAAGAGCCTAGCTTGGCATAGATGAGCTTCCAATTAACGGTAATGATTTAATTGTACCTGATATCAGGCACTTCTCTTCAAATTCCTTGTTGTAAATAACCTTCCAGCTAGGACATTGTGATCGATCTCCGTCAATCATCTGGAGGTAGCTATGTCGTTATTTACCTAGAAATACAAGATGCAGCAACATTTTTTGCCTTTCAAATAATTAGGAAAGAGAGAAGTCACGTTGCTGCACTCTGTAAGTATTGCTGTTAGTCAGCCAGTAAATTTTTGTCCTTGCAGTCGTCACCCACGACGAATACATGTATTGCACGTGAGCGCTGAAGAAATGAAGTCAGTTGAGCTGGTGAGGAGGTCCATCCAGACCCATGCAGCGCACGACACAAGCTTACATGTAACAAGACTTACGCCCTCAAATAATGAAGACCTCCCTTCGTGAGCTCCTTTGTTCTTCCAGTTTACGTTAATGGCATGCGCAGGGCGAGCGCATGTGCGTGCTAACTTTGTTATTGAACTTGCAATCCATCCAAGGCTAAACTCAAAAGTTCGAACAAAATAATATGTATCACCTGAAGATATGCTTACATTAGTCAATGTTAACTGGAGCAAAATACGCATCATCGCTCAATTAAATTATAAGATGTCTGATTAGTACATGAATTTGTTCTAAATTTTATGATAAACTAGTTCATCATTTTGCTCGTCTCCACCGTTGGATATGATTTGAAGTTTGATATTTTAAAAGAGTTATTATATGACGTGAATACAGCGCTGTGCCCACGAAATTTAAACGATTATAATGCACGAGGCGTTTTCATAATTCTAAAATTACTTCAAATGATCAACAATGAATGACTCCAATGTTTTATTAAATTAAAAATGCGGATGTTGAGTTACTCCATAAGTAGCTCAGGAAATGCTGGCCCGAGTCGAAGAATTTATTCCTCGTTCTTATTGATCGTCCACGTCAGAGGTAGTCAAGATGTGGCCGTGACGGTACTGAAGCAATATTGACTTAGCATCCTGCTACTTCTCCTTGTGCACTCAGATAATGCTGAGTGAGGACTGTACAGAGTTAATGCTGAGTGAACACTGAAGAGAGAGAATGCTAAGTGAAGATTGACGAGACATAATACTGAGTGAAGACTGACGAAACATATTACTGAGTGAAGACTAAAGGGACATAATACTGAGTAAATACTGACAAGAGATAATACTGAGTGAAGACTAAAGGGACATAATGCTGAGTGATGACTAACAAGAAATAATGCTGAGAGAAGACTAACAAGAGATAATGCTGAGAGAAGAGTGGTGATCGCTCCATCGCATTAAATGAGCTGCTTACAACGCACTATCGTCTAAATATGGCGGTGCTGTGACGTACGATTGGTCTCAATGATTGCTCTTCATGTATCATGGATATGCAGGTTGTGAAGAGTGATTCAATGCGTGGTAAATCATTCATACACACGTCGTATTCCGGTGGTAAGGTTGCTTCAAATTTCTGGAAGGACTAAATGATTCTTTCAATGAATAAGTTGCGACTCAGAAATTGTAAAACTTAATGAGCAGATGTTTTTAACGAGTTCAGAATAAAATATAAGATTTCAGAAAGTAGCAGATACTTGTGACTTGAAATGAGACTGAAGTAAACTTGTAAACTAAACAGGCCAAATTACACCCATGTATGTACGATTGATATCTTTGAAGTGTTCGTCGCTTTATTTCTGTTAGTACAAGATTGTACTGAACGATGTTCAGAGGGACTGAGATTGATCTTATGGTGTGGAATGTAAAGAATGCTCCTTCTAATAATAATGGAACAAGATAGATTTTATTCGTCGCTGGTATTGTCCTATACAATGAAGAACTAAACGAACTGTTTGGGTATTTACAGTTGTTACCAAGTGGACCCTTGGTGCAATGTACTCTTAATTCAGCCAACACTGAGTGGTGGTTAAACAACAATTTGAGGTCTGTGCTGCTTTAGGAATTGCATCGGTTACATATCAGGGTCCAATGTCCGTACTGCAGAATTTTAATAACATAACAAGTTGCTCTTCTTACTTTTTACTTGCGTAGCACTAGGCATGTAAATTTTTACGTGACCAGAAATCACAATCTGACTGTTATGTCGCCTTAGTTATGC
Organism: Trinorchestia longiramus; assembly: GCA_006783055.1. NCBI lineage: Eukaryota > Metazoa > Arthropoda > Malacostraca > Amphipoda > Talitridae > Trinorchestia > Trinorchestia longiramus. Next base: position 64,416 of record VCRD01002808.1, read on the forward strand.
CACGCCACCTTAGTTATGCCACGCTGCCTTAGTTATGCCACGCTACCTTAGTTATGCCACGCTGCCTTAGTTATACCACGCTGCCTTAGTTATGCTATGCTTGATCAAGACAAGACCTCTACTAAATGACCTCATCAATTTGGCCTTGACTACCTTGCTTCTACTTCTGACTCATTAAAGGGCGAGTTTTAGAGAACGGACGACGTGTGACGATAAAAATGGAGACCACATTTTGAAGGATTCATTCGTACAACTGTTTATCTGCAAGATCTGTGCCCATATCAGTGTGTGTCTCATCACTAATAAGCGATTTGTATGATCCAGCGCCTTGAGCCATCACGATAGGTGACCGCACCTTGCCTGCTTCAAGGAGACATCAACGCTGCTTGAGTAGTGATCCTTGTCATCGGACTGGAGGACGCTGGTGGCAGCACAGACGTGTGCGCGACGGCAGAATTTATGCGTGTTTAATCACAGTTTTAAGAAAAAGATAGTAGGTGTAAATGTGTTGGGATAAACTGTGATGTATTATCTGATTATAAATAAACGTGAGCTAACGTGGAAACTGAAAAATCGGAAACCAGGCGATGGTTTGTATAAATTAGGTAAAATGCAAACTTTTTTTTCGAAAAAAAATTCCTCCTGCATAAAAATAGACCACTTTGAAATGCTTTTTTCCTTGACAATAGCATTGAAAAAACACATATTACCCTACCCTGCAAAACTGGGCGACCGTGTAATTTTGCTGTATTTTTATCAACGCAAATTGGCAGTCAAGCACCAGAATTCCATCAATATCAAGGTTATTTCATGTCATTGTTTCGCCTATGGCATAATTTTGTCATACATAGCGTCCAGGAAGCGACCTCAACAGTACACACCAAAACAGATCCAAGGTCTTGCGAGTGTATGTGCTGACTGGATTGAATACTGAAAGTATTCACATAGCATTCACCACACAGTTGCCCGTTCCAATACCCCCATGTGCGTGTATTGCCATGCGTCTGAGGCTCTTTATTGCGCACTTCTTATACCATCCAGTAAAAGAAGTTTTAAATAGCGTCGTGTAGTCTAAATCTTGCACCATGCCTTACAAACTTGTACAATGAAAGCTTATAACTCAACGAATACTGACATTACATGCTAGATGACATCTTGTGCTTTTATATTCACAGCCTCTAATGATCAAGATGTTATTGAATTTCAGTGGTTTCTTTAAACGGAATTATACTTGTCTTTACTCGATATTATTGTAGACACACCACAATTGCTCATGAGAAACATTCTTAAGAAAAAAATTCTTTACATGTGCTCCCCCTCTCTTTTTATCTATTTTAACTCTCATTCAAAACACTTTTTGCGTGTTATCAACACACCCGCCTTTGCAAAACAAATCTCAATGTTTGTTTTAGCAATTGCAAACCAATTATTACGCTAAAAATAATAGGGTTCATATAAATTATACTCTTCTTTAATGAGTATGAGAATAAATAAATTATTCGTGCAAGGTATCCAGTTCTTCAAGAGATTTACCAGTTGCGTTAGGACTTGCATGGCCGTGTTGTTAACTTATCTCATAAGCTTATAGGCATGTCTGCATGCTTCTATTAGTCAGCCATTACCTCTTGATTGAAGAGGCAATTAAAAATATATTGAAGCATTGTACACGGACTGACTTAGGTAATGAGTATTTCATGACGAATACACTTATTTCAACTTATTTTAGATGTTGTAAACACTGAGAGGAACAGTTTGCCCTCTCTGTTCCTGTACCTGCTGTACTCGAATGATCATTCATCTAATGTACCAACTATCGTTTCGTATAATAGGCCTCAGTTCTAAGGTTGCGCATTAATATTAGTGAGTCAACTGTGTACGCAATTATAATTGTAATAATTTACTCCTGATGTTGTTCTTCCTTGGTTCCTTAATTCCACTCGTGCAGCCTTAGTGTCAGACCTGGCTAACACCACCATCACTTCACATTACCTCTATCTTTTCTATTACCTCCATCGCCCCATCATCCTCATAACTCCCATTACTCCCGGCACTCCCATACCCCTATTATCTCCCCTACGCCATCATCCCATTGCTACCATCACCTTAATCATCCCCCATCACCTTCATAACTCCCAACACCCCAGCACCAGACAGTGGCACCCTCGCAGTCCTGACAGCTGGGGTAGCTGTTGCTGATGGACTGCGCAGCCAGTGCTGTTTATCTTCCTTAATTTCAGGCCTGGAAAATGCATGGCACTACCACCACATGGCATCGCTTCTGGGGCCTCCTAACATAAATCTGCATCCAAGTTGTCCTCTGGACTATATTCTTGACGTTTTCTGCGCAGATAAACATTAAGAGTCAGGACGAACGTTTATTTTAGGATGATGGGAAGGTAGATCATTTTGATGTCAACACTCGTCGATCCTCGCATATATGTATGTAGATTGTAAAGAAGAGCATAAGTGTATTCTATTTTCGCTATTGGAATCGTTTACGATTTTTCAAGTTAGACAGTGCTCTATATTCTGTGGTATTGTCAACATTATACAATGTATGTACATTCCCCATATTGTTAACGATAATGTAGAGCACTGAAGGTAATCTAGTGACTGAAGACGGACAATTTGAGAGTAAATGAATTAAGTTTTGCGAATTGCAAGTTTTACAGGGCTTACGCGTCCGTAATTTTGATGATGAAATTTGATCATCGAAGTTAATTGTACTTTCCATGAGCGTAGAAATAAAATGCCCAATTAGGCTTTATTCAGTATTTGAGCACTGCTACTATGTAGTTACTTTAATACGAATATGATATAAGTTAAACATTTATCTCTCATTAGTCGAAGTGACTAAAGTCCCTGAGTTAGTGCTCTGTGGTCTACGAGTTGTGTGGGACTGTGTGCTAAGTCGGAGACATTTTACAGTATCCTCCTACCGCAGGACAATCTTTTATAATCACATTCATTTCGTATACCAATAGAACAAAATATATACGCAGCTTCCAGTCTCAGCAGTATCGTGTATCTGGATGGGAGCAAATATATGAACAAGAATATAGGAAAATAGAAATTGCTCTTGGCTATTGACTTTTTATTGGAATTTTGGAGAAGTTTTCCTTCACACGATACATTGTCCATAAAATTTCCTACTTTAATCGAAGCATGGGAAATCAACGAATTAATTAGCCTGGTGGAGGATGTACAAGGGGTGGAAATCAATGCAAGAAATAGAGTACAGAGATTCGAACTTTGCCTTATAGTTGTATTTAAAACATGGCCTCATCTTCGAGCACACATTTTAGAAATAATTTGCGGACATTCGTTTCTTGTAGTAAAATGTTCTGATCTTATTCTTGAAAGAGCAGCATGAGCCGCGGAGTAGTGAATTGCGTTCAGATATCTCCAGCTGCGAGACTCTGACTATAATCAAAGTTTTATTCACTGTGTGACGGCTGAGGACGCTTGCAGCTGAGTGTCATTAGGAGAAAATGTACATAATAAAGCATGTAAAGCGTCCTCCATGCTGCTGGGGAGGAAATACATACCGAGGTGCACGGGCGAATGTATTTAATAGACCACGGTGATGAGAGAAATTATAAGCTATTTAGTCAAAATGCTCACGAGATACTCTAAAATACGATAATTTGCTCATTTTTAATATGTTCGAGATCATTGGTAAAGGAAATCAAATACATTTTACGCTGATTTCCCAATTATAATATAGAAGAAAAGATCATTGTTTCAATTCTGGAATACGTAAGACCTTCGTTTCTCTCTACCTCCTCGTGTACAAAGTGCAGCTCATCACTAACAGCTAACCGTAGTACGCAATGTCAATCTCTTTACCTAGCATAATTATTTACACAATATAATTATTTAACACGCTGCATCTTATCGCCACCAGCCGTCATTAAGTACGTCACTCTGTATCCTGGCTACCTGAGCCAACAATAACAGTGCTGCGGTTGGACAAAAATCCTTGACCGATCAATTTTTGCACGGGGCTCCTAGCGAACTAAAAGGAGAGATTGAGCGGAGGTCAGCAAAACAGTCATTTATCAGGCTGCTTAGGGTGGTCGGTGACCTCACACTGGCGCTTAAGGGCCTCCTTTTACTGTTGTTCGTGTGGTGCTACGTGCCTTGCTACTCGAACTTACGCAAGTGTGGGGAAGTGCGCGCGTGCTTTTATCGACAGATACATAGACTCTTTTGCTTAAAATTGTTTCGTTTTCCAAAGCCTTAATTGTCCTCCTACCAAAAAAGCATCACAGCTCTGTGAGCAAACTGCAATACTATCGAAAGTGTATGCATGCATGTACGAGGGAGTCATTCTGCTTTAGTTCAATTTCTCCGGAAACTTAAATTACAGTTTTAATGCAGAAATACAATGGGCGTTTCAATATCTATGCTAGTATGATACTTCCAAGAGATTTTTCATATCCTGGCATAATATTATTTGAGTAGATACATTGTTTTAGATTGTAATATTTTTTAAGCTGGGTTATTAGGAAACTATCATGCATTTCACCATAACGTTCCTCTTAATAATATTGCAGTTTTTCCTTCACTAGTGACCTATGGCTCTTCAGGCCATTTGTAGGTGTGTCTGCTATAAACTACGTAGCCACTTACACTCGTCTTTTTTTTGTCAGAACAAAGGCAGATGGTACGAATTACTGAATTATGCTCTTTTTGCTGTAGAAAATAACTGTGTGTACTGTGATACAAGGCAGCATCGAGTTTAAGTATGCACATTATTCACCGTACAATATTTTTCAGCCAGTACGCTTTATACAACTGCTACAGTTTGGCTGTCAATTTACACATCACTTCGTAGCATTTGTATTACAACAACACCATCGTTGCATGTGCAGTCATCATCAGGGGAAATTAATGAGCAACGTAGAAATTTTTATTTCTCTCATTACCCACTTCCGTGGTTATCACCTACACTTAACACGTTCGTTGCGATGTGACCCACCGGTGGGTCACTCAGGTTAGGTTCTGTAATTTTTTCAAAGCTTTCTAGTGACTGTATGTACAAAGTAAAGATTTGCACCAGCTAGGCAATCGCAACAAACGTGTTAAATCAGGAACTTTATGATGGGAAATGATCACTGGCACAGCCTCGTCCTCTGCATACATGCGCTTGCTTTTCTAGTGCAGGCTGGAGTGCAGCATTGCGGCGTGTAGTGTCCACAACACAGACTTCATACGAGAACTCCAAGGCCTCATGGCACGACGGGAGACATGGTACCTTAATGTACGTGGTTCATTATCTCCTCATTCATTAAAATAGGTCTTGACAAGGCCTACCTCCACATGAGCAACACGTGCACTTCACGATGGCTCTCAGTTACCTATGCTAAGTGACCAGGAAGATTCACCGAGTTGGAGATGACAACGAAATATCGCTGAATTTTAGTTCGAACAGATCGAGCTTTAATTCATTTCGCTAACTGCTAATTCTTGGAAGCTAGCAATTGCTAAGATTTTAAAAGTAAATTTAGTGACAGCCATGAATTTGATCAGTTTTCACTCCACTCTTTACCAAGTTTTTCTAATTCATTGGCAATAAAAATAAACCATGGCTTGAAAGGTTCAGAGTAAAAAGTTAGAATTTGTTTTTCCCATGTTAATAAATTTACTACTGGAAATTGAGTAATATTCTTATATTGGATCTAACTAGCGATAAACTATGAATGAAGATAAAGTGTAAGAGTCTCACATCGAATCAATGAATCATCAATAACCAATATTTTGAAAACAACAACAATAATCACCTAGTAGTAAGAAGACAACAGAACAAACCTACTCTTCTTTTTGCATTTGTGTTAAGTGATTTTGTAGCGTGTTGAGTATAGAACTAAGAGCGTCATGTTCGAGTGTACATACACATTCCATCGTATTGACTGGGCCAGACACCACGTCTCCTCTGCCGTGCTACTCGAGCCACTGAATGAACCAGACTTGTGTTATCAGGTTCTCTCTTGCATCAATCAAATCCAGAGTACTAGAATGCTACTAAGCCGTGATATAACATTTCTATGCCAACTCTAATAAAATATTATTAAGATCAGTTTCTTGTTCAGAAATTAAATTCCCTGTGCCGTAGAAACACTTGGTCACCACATCCAGGAACGCAGTAGAGCTGCTGTGAATGCAGTCTCGCTGAGCTAAAATGCCTGGCTATTAATAACTATTTTTATGTGACGAGTACTGCAGTCCAGCTCGTGGAGCAACATGGCCCCAGCCTTCTGTGAGCTGTTGTTGCTGTTGTTGCTGCTGTTGCTGTTGTTGCTGCTGTTGCTGTGTGTTGTTGCTGTTGCTGCTACTATTGCTGTATGTTGTTGCTGTTGTTGCTACTGTTGCTGTATGTTGTTGCTGTTGCTGCTACTATTGCTGTAT
>VCRD01002809.1:49807-63497 GCA_006783055.1 Trinorchestia longiramus
GTGATTAAATGAAAAGGTCAAGGTGAATAAAACTGAGTGAGGGGATATTTGGTTGATGTGATTAAAATTATGAGAGTACATGACCAAGTCAAGGTGATAAAACTAGGTGAATGCATGAGAGAGTCAAGGTGATTAAAACTAGGTGACTGTGTGAGAGAGTCAAGGTGATAAAACTAGGTGAATGCATGAGAGAGTCAAGGTGATTAAAACTAGGTGACTGTAGGCGAGAGTCAAGATGATTAAAACTAGGTGACTGTATGCGAGAGTCGAGGTGATTAAAACTAGGTGACTGTATGAGAGAGTCAAGGTGATTAAAACTAGGTGAGTGCATGAGAGGATCACGGCAATTAAAATTAGATGAAGAAGGACATGAAGCTCAGGTCAGTGAAGGCGGCTGTCAGTTTCATTTACGGGTCCTGTTATAAGATGTAACTCTATCATAACTGATATAGTTCTATAATTTCACTGTTTTATCTACTACTTAATTCTTTAGTGGGTGCTGTCTGAAATTCATACGCGTGAAAGAGTCGTGTTGGCTGTTCTTTGTATCAGGACTCTTAACTTTATTAAGATACATTTTCATTAGCAGAAATTCCAGTACGTTGTACACGTAACCACAATATCTTGTGCAATCAACATTAATAGTTTGTTACATTAACACTAAAATTGTATTTTTCACTTCTATGATTTAAAGAGGTATCTTCCCTGCTCATACCGCCCTTTATTTCTGGCACACGCGTGGGTGTTCAAACAGTTTTTTGTTCTTCCTCACACTGAAAAATGAGTATGTGAATTATTTATTTACTCGTACTTACAGTATAACATATTTCTTTCAAAATAATTCTCATAAAATTTTACTTAACTTAATATTTGTATGAGTCGAAGAGGGTAACAAAATGTTCTTATAGTTTATTCTACCTTGTAAAACAAACACCGTAAATGACATAAGAGTAAATTCAAATACTGCGCAAACTAAATGAAAGTATTTGAATCAAATACTACCAGAACTGAATAGAAGTATCTGAATTAGTTTGTACTAGAACTCAGTGATTGTATTTGAAACACATACTATAGGAACAGAATGAAAATATATTTATCAAACCTTAGCAGAACGAGATGAAAGTATTTGAAAAGTATTTTGTAAAATATGTTGCCCCATTGAGACGTCCAGATGTGAGAGTGCAGAGCTGCAGAGGCAGATTGATTTCTCTCTCTGGAAAGATTGCTTTGCCAGATACAAACTCTGCTGCTTCTGAAAACACTGCACAGAACTGCACAGGCTGCACTGAACACGGAACTGCACAGGCTGCACTGAACACAGAACTGCACAGGCTTCACTGAACACGGAACTGCACAGGCTGCCCTGAACACGGAACTGCACAGGCTGCACTGAACACGGAACTTCACAGGCTGCACTGAACACGGAACTGCATAGCCTGCACTGAACACAAAACTGCACAGGCTACACTGAACCACGGAACTGCACAGGCTACATTACACTAACTGCACTGGAACAGAACTGTACTGGCAGCACTGCGCAGTCAAGCATGCATTTTTTTCGTAATTTTCAAGGTGCTAGAACATTTTTTTATACTTCTTTCCTGTTACGAGTATTTCCCAACATTCAACAGAAGAAAATTACATTCCACTAACATGGAATGCATCTGCCTTGACAGATAACGCAATTGATTTCTTTATCCCCCTCAGTGAGTCAAGGTAACCCCGTTGAATGTTAATTAGTTCAGAAAATAAAATAAATATGTTGTTGTACATTCTGTGCAATATAATTCTACAGGGAAATTTGATGCAATCACAAGCCTTTGATACAATCGTATCTCTTTGATGCAGTTGAATTGCTTTGGTGTAATAAAAATCAATATCGTATAAAAATCTTCGCTTTAAAAACATAAACGTTTAAGCGAATTAAATAATTGTATACGTGAGTTTTTCTTATGACTTTCAATCAAACATCAATCAATTATTCCTTAGCATTTACTAACGTATCACATATTACGCCTGGAGGACACAAACCAGAATTCTGGGATCAGAACTGTTACGCTTTCCCCGTTTAAACTCTCCTCATTTTCAAAACCTTTGAAAGAAGATAGCGAATCTCCGTAGAGTTTTTCAGCACTCATTCTTTATATGACTTCGTATCCGCGAACTTGAGCGGCCGGCGCTACCAAACCAACATGCTTTGGGCAAACTTTCAAAGTTATTCATCAAAGACTTGGCTCATCTATCAGAATTCTCGTTTACTTTAGCCAAGAAAAAGAGTTCTAGGTAATTTAATTCATAGACATGAAGATTTATGACTATTTATGACAAGTAAACTGACAGCCTAAATTTCAATACAAATTCGTATAGTCATTCATTATCATTTTCCAAATGAAAATTTTACTCCCAAGCTCGAGTAAAAAAAACAGGACACTGAAAATGGCCTGCATATTTAAAAAATTAAATTCTGCTTGCATTTACTGTACAAGGTTATACAACCATGCACCGATTCAAATAAAAGACCGATGATATTTGTTGTTGCTTGAGTGTACTCTGTACTCAGAGCTAGTTTCCAGTAAATTGAAACACTCAGTAAAACTATTGAGTAGCCACATTTTCAATGGGAGGATATTCATTAAAAAGTAACGTACCACAATGAGCTGGAAGTCAGCGCTGGAGACAAACTGCAGACGTTACTGGAAGGTCACCAGTGCCTCATTTTTTCACGTGACTGAAATTTGCGTTAGAATAGTACAGGTGTAACCTTCAAAAACTTACGGATATATACAGAATTTTTTTTAATAATAAAGTCTAAATCGTAAGTGAACTCTGGAGCGTATCAAACCAGAGAACAATACTTGACAGGCTTAAGTGTTCGGGTCTTCCAAATGCTCTGGATCCAGAATCTTGTCATAAATGGGGTGACATAAGACAGAACTGTCTTCGAAAGTCATAAATTACAGAGCTGTCATTATAAATCATAAGTTATAGAGCTGTCATCGGAAGTTATAGGTTACAGAGCTGTCATTATTAGTCATACGTTACAGAGCAGGCACGGAAGTCATAAGTTACAAAGCTGTCGTCGGAATTCATAAGCTACAGAACTACCAAACACGTGCTACACAATCGTGTGTGTGTGTGTAAGATCAAAGAGTTTCTGTGTAGCAGAAACACACATCAAAAGTTAACAGAAGTTCTAAAACTCAGTAGGTTCAGCGGTCTTTAGAGCATTTACATTTTTATATTTCTTCTTAAAAACGAATTTTTTTATCTAGTGGTTAAATTGACAGGCTTACTTTATATGCACATGACATAAAATACAAAGTTAAGCTCATGAAAGTACTGTTTATCGATTGACCTGGGACGGTAGAGCTTCATTTTCAGAATTGAAAGCCAAAGTTTAGAAAATTTGTTCATAATTTAGAAAATTAGGCGATAATATGATAAAGTTTGACAGGAAAATTCCTATTTCGTGTTGTAGACAAAGGATGTGTCACGCCTCACGTCTGGTCATATTATAAGTGAACGAATTTTACGGTTCGTGACTAAATTTATTTCTATGCAATATCGGGAGCTGGGCACGACAAAGAAACATACACTGAAGATCACGTAGCACTAAACACACATCATATTCTAAATTTTTCTGCAGATCACAGGTACACTATGCTGCACCGACCAGAAAAAGGCAATAGCCCAGCGTTACTCAGCACCTGCTTATGAATAAGAGACAGAGAACTTTGCCGGTCATCTCGACCTGGCAAGCTGCACCTTTTTGCCCAACACACATGGAGGGCAGTAAACACGAGACACTTTGACCGCACTGCAGGGTAGTAAACAGAACAAAAGCCCCTTACTAAGATCCTAGTGGTCTTTATCCTGATTGAAACTGGAAAGACTTGGTGTGTTATTCTTATGACCGCCTTACTAAGATCCTCTTGGCCTTTATTCTTATGTAGAGACTGGCAGACTTGGTGTGTACTTCTTATGACCGCCTTACTAAGATCCTAGTGGTCTTTATCCTGATTGAGACTGGAAAGACTTGGTGTGTATTTCTTTTGAAAGGCTTACTAAGATCCTCTTGGTGTTTATTCATATGTAAAGACTAGAAAGACTTGGTCTAAACGTTGCAGGATCACCTTACTAAGGCCTTCGTGGTATTTATCCTTATGAAGACCAGAGAGACTTCACTGGTCTGCACGTTAGAGGAAATGTGTCACTGCATAAATGGATCGCAGTTGTAGTGGTTGCGAGAAGTTGCGTATTCTTTGTTAGGGTCTAGTGCTTTTTGAAAGATTATTTAAATTTTCATTAAAATTTTATGTTTTCTATCATGAATTTTGTGATTTTTGTGATTTAACATTGTATACGTGTAGTATTTTTTGTACCTATTAAATTATAGTGTTTTCTACAATGCTCTTTGAGCTCGTAGTTATGATAGAGTGTTTTCAACACTCATATATTTTTAATTAGGTCATTAAAGGTAATGCTATGATTACTATTATATATTGTTTGTGATATTGTAGTGGATCATTTTTGTACTTTTTCTCTAGAGACTAGATTTTTTGAAATGATTTCTATGCCTTATCAGAATTCAAAATTTTATTTCTGGAAGCTATGAAAGCTACTCCTTCACACACCAAACTCCTCGTACCTCATGAGTCAGGCCTCAAGCTGCTACGCATCTCAGACGGCTTTCCATTAATTTATATGTACGTCAATAAAATATGTATATTTAATCAGTATGCACATAAAGTAGGTGCGTACATCAAATTAGTAGTTGCACCAAATAATTATACACACTAAATCATTCCGTACGCCAGATCAGTACGTACATACGCCAAATCACAAACGAACATCAACTCAGTACGTGTATCAAATTAGTACGTGTATCAAATTAGTACGTGTATCAAATCAGTACGTGTATCAAATCAGTACGTGTATCAAATCAGTACGCCAGACAGTGAACATTTATATTCTCATTTCATTCATTACGCCAATCACCTACACACAGAGTCAGAAATTTTTTCTCAAAAGGCAAGACGGCAGAACAAAATGAAGTCTAACTCAATAAACGACTTGTGTGTCTCCCTAAATTGCCTGGTTTTGGGGATTTGAATTTCCTATTTAAAAATCTTGCTTGAGGCTTTAGCTTGTACTTATTAATATGTTTTACGCACGCCCCAAAGCGTACACATTTTAGACATTAACGCAGTAATGTGCGTAACAGCAAGCTTGATGAAGGAGAACAATTACACGCGTAGGTGCGTGCGTCAACAGCTCACCTATGCGCGTTAAAACGGCACAAATAGGTGCCTGTGAGAGATTTATTTTTGTTCATTAAATTGAGAGCATCTGAAATGTCGCTTTGGTTCCTACATTTTAATAGAAATAGGGGATAGAAATAACGTTAATTATTTAGATCCTTGTAGACACAAATCTGAGCCTCCTTGAATCGGAACTCCATGTTAATCTTCTCATGGTTGAATTATAATTACTATGCAAATCATCATGAGATATTTTACACAGCGCTGGAGAATATTCATTCATCTTGCGCCACCATATATGAAAAATTTACCTAACAGTTATGACGATGCAAAATCAACGTTATATTTATCACAACGTTTTTAAAAATATTCATCCCCCATGAACCACTATTCATGCAACATCAAACTAACATTCATGAACATGCAAAATCAATAAAAGAAAAGTTTTAAAACCTCTATGAACTGCTGCAGCAAGGCTTTATTTTTAGAGTAGCACCTTGCAGAAGGCAAAATTACAATTGTGCCCATATTCCCTTTCGTATTATCAAAAAAGTGTGCATTTTCTATTTTGTTTTTATATTCTCCACATTGACACAAAATTTAGAATACTAAATATTATTGAAAAATTGCCCTGGCCTCCCAAACTTTGTCAATAAAACAACTTGTCAATAAAACAACTCGTCAATAAAACAACTCGTCAATAAAACAACTCGTCCATAAAACAATTCGTCAATAAAACAACTCGTCAATAAAACAACTCGTCCATAAAACAATTCGTCAATAAAACAACTCGTCAATAAAACAACTCGTCAATAAAACAACTCGTCAATAAAACAGCAACTTGAAAAGAAACTTCTTCGCAGTTGCGTTGTGCGAATGAGTTTCTCAAACGCTTTAAAATTCTTGTTATTTTTTAACCCTGTTTTGATGTTAGCCTAATAGTGAACTCTCCTTCTTCTATATTTTCAGTTCATCACTCAGCTCACACTGAACTTTTCTTTCAGAAATCAGCAAAAAAATTTTCGTTGATTGATCATGTTGCCTTTTTGTGCGTTCTCTTAATTATAAAAACATATTGTGATGCGATTATATTTCCAAACATACCTCTTTCTCGCAGTAATTAAGACAGTTCATCATTTTATATCAAGTTGTTTTGGGCTGTGGCTCTAAGTTTCGGCGCGAAAATATCCTTGAACTTCTATTCCTAAAATGCTCTCAAACTCTCTACATTTTTCTCATGTCAATTTTTCTGAAACGTTTCGGAAGCCTTACAGTTTTAGCTGATCGAGTGACGGCCGAAAGCAGAGATGCAAAACTAGAATAAAACGCGAATTTCGAACACTTTCTTCAAACTTCATTGGCAACTAGTATTTGACTCCTGATCTTGAGACGATTTTACGACACTGAGAGTTGGATTACAAATTATGAACTTGATGTGTAAATTGTCTGAGATAAATAACTTGGAGGTAGAGAGAGAGTGAAAGAGAGAGAAAGAGGGAGAGAGAAATAGAGACCTATGACACGTCTTTATAGGTTTCGGTCCCAGTTAACAATGTTTACTCGCCCTATACCCTCTTTTCTGTAGCCTCAAATTGAGTTTGTTCTCACAGTTTACTGCTAGCAAATACGAATACTTCCTGAAGTTCTTGAAAACTTCTAATGTGTTACGGAGTTTCTCTTCTTCCTCCTCTGGCTCTAAGTGACACCGGTCTTAAAGACGAGCATTTGTAGTTCAAAGATGAGTCTTTCTTGCGATCTATATGTCTTTTGAAGTTAGTACAACTTGAACATCCGTAAGACCCTAATGTTTGTAACTCTTGGACCTTCGTAAGTTTGAGTGCTCGTTCGACTTGAGTGTTATTAAGACTTGAGTGTTTGTGGCTTGAGTGTTCGTAAGACTTACGTGCTGGTAAGACTTGAGTGTTCATAAGACTTACGTGCTGGTAAGACTTGAGTGTTCGTAAGACTTACGTGCTGGCAAAACTTGAGTGTTCGTAAGTCCTGAGCGTTCATAAGTCTTAATCGTCGTGGTCTCCTACCCTACGACGAGACGTGAACAAAAGAAAAAAATCAGCGTAAAACATCGAAGATGATTCCTGCACTCCGTAATCTCAGCTACGAAAGGCGTCAAGAGAAACAACTACCTTTATAAAGAGAGCTGTCAAATACATTACAAGCATTTAAGCATCTAGAATATATATTACATGAACAAAATTCATTTCTTTCTTCAGTATTAGAGAGAGTCAAATGAAGAGACTGCAAGGACAAACAAACCACGCAACCACGTAATCCTGTCACTGGACGTGATCCTGACAGGCGGTGGCAGGAGCGCGTGATCTCCACCTTGTCTAGAGATCTTAAGGATCAGAAAGATCATAGGATCTATGAAGCACGGGATCGACGCTACTGGGTTAATTCAATCTATGAGGACGCTGCGGGGATTTGTCATCAATTCAACCAACATTTGATGTTTCTTGGATTGTTGTCTGTGTTTTTTTTCTTGTTGGTTTTGTATCTGAGCGCCTGATGTGATTTACTGCATGACGGAGACACGGTCGTGTGGATTGAAATGTAAATACTGTACAATGAATTAGAATGTAAATACTGTACAATGAATTGGAATGTTAATACTGTGCAATGAATTAGAATGTAAATACTGTGAAATGAATTGGAATGCAAATACTATGCAATGAATTGGAATGTAAATACTGTGCAATGAATTAGAATGTAAATATTGTGCAAATGAATTAGAATGCAAATACTATGCAATGAATTGGAATGTAAACACTGTGAAATGAATTGCAATGTAAATACTGTGGAATGAATTAAAATGTAAATACAGTGGTCTGCAATGAATAGTGAAGCCTTGATATTCTTTTCTGACCATCTGGTGAACTTAAATTTAGAGCATTTCTGTCTATGTTTGCTGGCCTGTTGGTGTGTGTATGTATGTGCGTGTGTGTATGAGTGTGTTTGTGTATGTGTGGGTGTATGTGTGGAGGAACAAATACACAATATTTTAACGCACGCTACAGGTATGTATGATGAACGCATCAGTGTGAAGAATGCATCAGTGTGAACAATGCATCAGTGCGAAGAATACATCAGTTTGAAGAATGCATCAGTGTGAAGAACTCATCAGTGTGAAGAATGCATCAGTGTGAAGAATGCATCAGTGTGAAGAATGCATCAGTGTGAAGAATGCATCAGTGTGAAGAATGCATCAGTGTGAAGAACGCATCAGTGTGAAGAATGCATCAGTGTGAAGAATGCATTAGTGTGAAGAATGCATCAGTGTAAAGATTGCATCAGTGTTATGAACACATGAATATGATGACTGCAACAATATGATGTTGGTATCAGTATTATGAACTCATCAATATGATGAACATATTAATGTGAACAAAGCACCAAAATAATGAAACATAAATATGATGAATGTTCCAATATTACGAGTGCATCAATGTAACGAACGCATCACTATGTTTAAGGCATCATTATGATGCAGGCATCAGTATTATGATATCGTCAATATGAAGAAGGCATCAATATGATGGGTTCAACAATTCACTGGTTATCGCCGTTATAATTTCATACCAAAGCCATCAGTACCGTATTTCTCTTACTGAATTTGTCACATGTGATCATTGTTTTGAAGTTTCAGCGAGTGAAGCTGAGTTAATTAATAGGAATGATTACAGACTGAGTAACTGAGAACTGAGAAACATAGAACACAGCGCAGAAGTGAAAAATTAAATCAGTAGAATTTGAGCTCATATGAACACAGATTGAGTGAAATTGAGACCGATTGAGACAAGGGAGTGAATAAAGGAAGCAAGCTTGAAGTTGTAAAAGTTCTCAACCCCAGCACTTTTCTAAGCCCCAGAGAAACGTTTCTAAGAAACTCAAAGAGGTTCCTCAGGAAGTTGTCCAAAGAGGCCAAACGTCGATGGTAACTACGTCTAGCTCTACAAAAAGCCCAAAATGTCACCATACAGACCCCCAAAAGAAGCTGCTTTCCTTATCCCCTGTGGAGTACCCACCAACTCTATGTCATATGACACAGCTCGTCAAAAGCCCTCACTGTCTGGCTCGCTTGTAAACATTGTTTTGAATTAAAAAATAATTATTATTATATTCAGGAGTATTTTAGTCACTAGAACGACTTGCGTGGAGTAGTCAGAACAGATAGTTAAGAGTTAGGCAGGTATTTATGATGTATTCAGGGTTTCGGCAAGAAATAATGGAATACGTCGTTTGATTTTCAATATGGCAAAGCTTATAATTCGTAAAGACGATAACGTCAAGATCAGTAACACCAAAATTGTGCTTGTTTTTATGAGCGAAAAGGATAAAAATATTTGTTGTTTCTATGAACTACAGTTTCAAATTGTATGAGGTATGTCCGTCTACTCACAACCCGGAATTGCACGTAAGTGATGTCGTACAACAGACGTGAGCTCTGAAAGAGCTTGCGAATACATTGATCAGCCTAAAAAATTGAGCGTAAATGTAAGAACAACGTACGAACGATCTATGAAGTCCTCGCCGTTGTTCTTATATAGGTGTCCCAATTATGTAAATTTTTCCTTTCTTCAAAGATATTTCTGTTAATCATCAGTAAATTTGATGCCAACGAGGTTCTTTCAACGACACTGATGCACTTTTTTAATGATGAAACCTTCCTTGTTTTTAACGATTCAATTATGTTTGTTTGAGGGGTTTAACCATGACAGTTTGGACGGTACCTCTTCGTTTAGGCAAATCTCAAGTGACGTTCTAAATTTGAATGTGCAAAATACTGACCTCTGTGCTTCAGTGGACTAAGATTATTCCCGAGTTAAAAAATCAACTGCGAAAGCAGCGGCCAGAAAACATAACACACGATGTTCCACATGGAAGTTTCATCAGTATTTAGATGAGGAAATATGAAACTTCGTATCCAAATTCAGCACAGGAATGTTATATTCAGATACTGAGAATGAAAGTACGTATGCATTTAAGTTCATAAAACGTCCTCTGAAATTCCACCGACCATAGTTAATTGAATGGAAATTAGAATTAATTTGAATTAAAATTGCGGTAAATTACTATTAAACTTGTAGTTAATTTGAATGAAAACTTCTGTTAATTTCAATAAAAATTGCCATTAATTCGAATAAAACTGGCACTTAACTTCAATCAAAATTATCATTTATTTGAATGAAAAATAAGGTCATTTTGATGTAAAATTACTTTTAATTTGAATGAGCAGTGGATTGCAATTAAAACTGCCGTTAATCTGAATGAAGATTGCAGGAAAGTTCTCCTGCACTGAGGTTGAAGCAGGCGAGAGGAACTTAGAAGGAAAGTAGCAAAAGAGGAAAAAAGATTGAGGTGGTAAAAGATAAAATATCAAGTGTCGTGCAGGGAAATTACGTATAAGATAATTAGTTGGTGCTGACACTGACTGAGAATAAATCTTTAAGTCCAATGAGTATCTAAGAGTCTCAACAATACGCATGAGTGGCCCATGGATAATCACACGCATGAATAACACATAAAAATCAATGATCACAAACGAAACTAAACGTCAAAATTTACAAGTGTAATCAATAAACAATTCTCTTAGAAATAAGTTTGAAATGGAAATCCAACCACGCAATTTATGCCATTGTCTTACTGTACTCTTGTTCTGTGATTGAGGTGCATGTGCGTAATTGATGCGTGGGACTTGGGTAGCAACCCAAGAATAAGCCAAATAACTCGTTTCTATTGCCTCATTCTATTCTATTACTTTTGTCATTTATGCAATAAGAAATGAACAAATCTCTTCTGTCGCCCTTTTTGACTCTGTATCAGCTTCACTGATTTTGTTTGCGTCAAAATTGCATGGTTTCTCTACACGCTTTTCAAGTTACGTCGTAATGCAAAAATCAACCAATGAAAAGAAAAGTCGGAGCAGCAGAGACTGCGGGTAGAGCTCTTCTTCACTCTCGCAGATGCAGGGCGGCTGTGTGGATGTGTTTCTTTCTTCCCTGTTTCTGGTTTGTTATTTCCCTCTGCAAAATTTCGTACAAAGAAAAAACATGAAATTTCAAGTAATGATTAACGCATCGCTAAAACTATGTTATCTAACATGAAACTTAATGCCCCACAGGGAATTATTGTTAAAGCTTTTACAAAGCTTATTTAAATTTAATTTGACTAGTTTTTCATTCAAATTAAATTTTATAGGCCTAAATGATGACGCAATTCTATAACCTATTTATGAAAAGTTTTATGATATAATAAGTAATTCAAGACAAGATTTTTTCTGATTTACAGTCAATAGAAGATCAGAATGTTCAGTATTAATGTCTTACAGGTGTGTAAGTGTGTAAGATACAGATGAAATACACAAATATCACCACGAAATTATCTTTCAAAAAAAACTCGCACACCACAGAGTTTATAACTGGCTCAAAATAGCATCACAATATTTTTAATATAATTTCCCGAGGAAATATTTTTTCAATTCAACCTTCTTACGATGCATCGTAACAAAGCAGACAATTTATTCCGATTTTTTATTTTCGTAACCAATTAAATCCACACAGTAACACATTTTACTCAATAAATTCTTAATAAAAAGTAAACTAAAATGAAGCATTCTTTTTAATTATATAGGTTTAAAAATTTTGCAATATTTTGCCTGACATCTTATCGTGCACTGGTAAGTGTGTTGATATGTGTGAGAAGTCGTTATCTCTTGACTTAAGGAATTCATAGTAAGAAATTCTTGCTGGAGAATCATACGAACTAAGCATCATGTTGGCAGTCTGTTTGCTCTAAACTCTTACTAGGAATGAAATGTTTGGTCTCCACAGGGATCAATAATATTTTGAATAAGTTAATTCCAAGCCAACTACGTCTTCCAAACAATTCTCTATAAACTTTCCCCAGATTATTTTCAGAATTGCATTATAACTCGTTTTGAGATGCTCTCGTGGTCGAGTGGTGAGCAGACCTGCTTGCGACATGAGAGACCGGGGTTCAAATCTCGTAGCAGCATTGGTCTGTTTCTGCCTGGTCATTGATTCTGAGATGCACTTCCTACCTGCTGTGATGCACGATGCCAGGAGTAAGACTAGACCTTTATCAAGCTCATCGAAGAGCTCACCTGCGAGCCTCTACTTTAAGTTGCAGCGCAGAGGACGGGAGCAGTCGCTGGAAGCATCATCATTAATTTTAAGACGTTGGCGTAAATAATTAAAATCATATGGATATGAAATGAGAATTGTATTGAGATAAATTTTGTATGTTTTCTTTCGACTTCTACGAGGTCAGTCACTATCCAATTAATAATTTTTACCATTAAATATTGCTGTTTTGTGCAGATTGTATTCAAACACGACTTACTCGATTACTTCACATTCAAAACTCTCTTTGTAAAGAGCATCATTTATTCACTCAGAACGCCCGTTCTTTGTTCCATCACTAGGCTCTAATGACGCACTCTAAGTCTCCTTTTACGAGTCATTAATTCATATTCCATTTAAAACTTTACTCTGAGTTATCACGCATCACAAAAATAATTTCCCCGATTCCGTTCCCCATTTTGCTGCCTTCGCCAACGTCGGCAAGCTTCAGGTGGTGGAAGATGACTTCATTCAGGATGTGGCTGGAGTACAGGTGGAGGCAGGTCTGTTAATTACGTTACTGCTTGCCTGTATGTATGTATGTAATGTGTAAAGACTACGTATAAAAGGAATATATTCATGCATATAGTGTTTATAACATAATATGAAAACATATACAGATTGTATTTAATAAGTATATCCTATGCATATTATGGCTATATTAAAATGTATGTATAATATGTGTACCATACGTTAATATCAATATATTAAATACATGCGTGATGGGCGTAGCCTATGCCTAAAATGAAAATATTAATACACACGTGTATATTATAACTACTTAATATGAATCGATTTATTGATATAATCCAGTTGTCTGGATAGGTCATCCCCTTAACTAAATCCTACATTCCCTATAAATCTAAAAATAAATATTACTTCTTCAATAATCAGGTTTATTTAAATTCGCTTCGAAGGCCAGCCTCATCATAAGTCTTCTTGTATAAGTTGTAAAAAAAATGTCCTGTTCCCTTAGTCAATCAATACTGATCCGAGAAAGCAAATATTCATTCTGTTGAGATGCGTTCATTTGTAGGTAACTGGTAAAATCCTATTCGATGTAACCCTCCGTCACGACAGATGCTAGCGTGTGCCGTGGTGGTGAGCGGTCTAGCTACAACAGGCAGCATGGTCGGGTGGTCAGTGGAGGTAGAACGCTTGGCCAAGGATCCACAGCTTCCCTTCAACATCTCTGAAGCCCAGCAGCGGTGGCTGGGTGAGTCAACATGAGTCCAGCGGTGGCTGGGTGAGTCAACATGAGTCCAGCGG
>VCRD01002809.1:69944-85734 GCA_006783055.1 Trinorchestia longiramus
ATTGTATGGTTTCGCTACACGCTTTTCAAGTTACGTCGTAATGCAAAAATCAACCCATGAAAAGAAAAGTCGGAGCAGCAGAGACCGGGTAGAGCTCTTCTTCACTCTTGTAGGTGCAGGGCGGCTGTGTGGATGTGTTTCTTTCTTCCCTGTTTCTGGTTTGTTATTTCCCTCTGCAAAATTTCGTACGAAGAAAAAAACATGAAATTTCAAGTAATGATTAACGCATCGCTAAAACTATGTTATCTAAGATGAAACTTAATGCCCTACAGGGAATTATTTTTAAAGCTTTTACAAAGCTTATTTAAATTTAATTTGACTAGTTTTTCATTCAAATTAAATTTTATAGGCCTAAATGATGACGCAATTCTATAAGTTATTTATGAAAAGTTTTATGATATAATAAGTAATTCAAGACAAGATTTTTTCTGATTTACAGTCAATAGAAGACCAGAATGTTCAGTATTAATGTCTTGCAGGTGTTTAAATGTGTAAGATACTGATGAAATACACAAATATCACCACGAAATTATCTTTCAAAAAAAAAACACCACAGAGTTTATAACTGGCTCACAATAGCATCGCAATATTTTTAATATAATTTCCTGAGGAAATATTTTTTCAATTCATCCTTCTTACGATGCATTGTAACAAATCAGACAATTTATTCCGATTTTTTATTATCGTAACCAATTAAATCCACACAGTAACACATTTTAATCAATAAATTCTTAATAAAAAGTAAACTAAAATGAAGCATTCTTTTTAATTAGATAGGTTTAAAATCTTCGCAATATTTCGCCTGACATCTTATCGTGCACTGGTAAGTGTGTTGATGTGTGTGAGAAGTCGTTATCTCTTGACTTAAGGAATTCATAGCAAGAAATTCAAGCTGGAGAATCAAACGAACTAAGCATCATGTTGGCAGTCTGTTTTCTCTAAACTCTTACTAGGAATGAAATGTTTGGTCTCCACAGGGATCAATAATATTTTGAATAAGTTAATTCCAAGCCAACTACGTCTACCAAACAATTCTCTATAAACTTTCCCCAGATTATTTTCAGAATAGCATTATAACTCGTTTTGAGATGCTCTCGTGGTCGAGTGGTGAGCAGACCTGCTTGCGACATGGGAGACTTGGGTTCAAATCTCATAGCAGCATTGGTCTGCTTCTGCCTGGTCATTGATTCTGAGATGCACTTCCTACCTGCTGTTATACACGATGCCAGGAGTAAGACTAGACAAGCTCATCGAAGAGCCCCCTGCGAGCCTCTACTTTAAGTTGCAGCGCAGAGGACGGGAGCAGTCGCTGGAAGCATCATCATTAATCTTAAGACGTTGGCGTAAATTATTAAAATCATATGGATATGATATGAGAATTGTATTGAGATAAATTTTGTATGTTTTCTTTCGACTTCTAAGACGTCAGTCACTATCCAATTAATAATTTTTACCATTAAATATTGCTGTTTTGTGCAGATTGTATTCAAACACGACTTACTCGATTACTTCACATTCAAAACTCTCTTTGTAAAGAGCATCATTTATTCACTCAGAACGCCCGTTCTTTGTTCCATCACTAGGCTCTAATGACGCACTCTAAGTCTCCTTTTACGAGTCATTAATTCATATTCCATTAAAAAACTTTACTCTGAGTTATCAAGCATCACAAAAATAATTTCCCCGATTCCGTTCCCCATTTTGCTGCCTTCGCCAACGTCGGCAAGCTTCAGGTGGTGGAAGATGACTTCATTCAGGATGTGGCTGGAGTACAGGTGGAGGCAGGTCTGTTAATTACTTTACTGCTTGCATGTATGTACGTATGTAATACGTAAAGACTGCGTATGAAAGGAATATATTCATGCATATAGTGTGTATAACACAATATGAAAACATATACAGATTGTATTTAATATGTATATCCTATGCATATTATGACTATATTAAAATGTATGTATAATATGTGTACTATACGTTAATATCAATATATTAAATACGTACGTAATGGGCGTAGTCTATGCCTAAAATGGAAATATTAATACACACGTGTATATTATAACTACCTAATATGAATCGATTTATTGATATAATCCAGTTGTCTGGATAGGTCATCCCTTTAACTAAATCCTACATTCCCTGTAAATCTAAAAATAAATATTACTTCTTCAATAATCAGGTTTATTTAAATTCGCTTCGAAGGCCAGCCTCATCATAAGTCTTCTTGTATAAGTTGTAAAAAAATATCCTGTTCCCTTAGTCAATCAATACTGATCCGAGAAAGCAAATATTCATTCTGTTGAGATGCGTTCATATGTAGGTAACTGGTAAAATCCTATTCGATGTAACCCCCCGTCACGACAGATGCTGGCGTGTGCCGTGGTGGTGAGCGGCCTAGCTACAACAGGCAGCATGGTCGGGTGGTCAGTGGAGGTAGAACGCTTGGCCAAGGATCCACAGCTTCCCTTCAACATCTCTGAAGCCCAGCAGCGGTGGCTGGGTGAGTCAACACGAGTTCAGTAGCAGCGGTGGCTGGGTGAGTCAACACGAGTCCAGTAGCAGCGGTGGCTGAGTGAGTCAACGTGAGTCCAGCAGCAGCGGTGGCTGGGTGAGTCAACGTGAGTCCAGCGGTGGCTGGGTGAGTCAACATGAGTCCTGCAGCAGCGGTGGCTGGGTGAGTCAACATGAGTCCTGCAGCAACGGTGGCTGGGTGAGACCAAAATCAAAAGTTCCTAATTGTGGCCCGTATGTAAACAGACCTAATGGTGGTTATATACAAATAAGCCTAATTAAAGTTATATGCAAATAGGCCTTACTGTGCATGCAAACAAAAAGAAGCGAATAGGCCTAACTGTGTCATAGAACAGATTGGCCTAGTTGGGCCTAGCTTGAAAAGAAGGAATAGGCGTAATTGTGTTAACTAATCGAATAAAGAGCGCTTGTGCTTAATTCGATATGTAAGGAAGAAGTAATTGGATTATTATAACTCTTATAAAAAACAATTGTGTACGCCCAACTACGGTACGTCAGAGATATGTAAGCACATATGTACATGTGTGTCCAAGTATGTACTATGTATGCATCATGTACGGACGTGTATTTAACAGTGATGTGTATAAAAAATATAGACACTTTGTAGTGTACTAGGAAATGTTCCCCTACCTCAGAGGGTGGTTTTTACTAAGGGGAAGATCCTCGGTGAATGTGTCTTTTGACAACTTGTTCCAGCACACACGGAAATCTTTCAACTATTAACAAACTATTTCATCTAATAAATTGACTAACAATTTAAGCATAAGTTAAACTGTTTAACGTTATTCAACAATCCACTGGCTAATATATTTATTTAAACATACGTATGTTGAAACATGTGTTTACTTTCGACATACATATATACGTTAAAGTAAATACCACACATACATTTTGAGAGGTCATGTCTGTTTCCGCAGTGTCGACTGTCAGTATCACTTGTGTGGTAAGCATCCTAGACAACACTGCTGGTTCTGCGACAAAACATTCCTGTTTCACAAGCTATTCTTGTGAAACATGTATTTCCTAATACATTGTTTATAATGTATCTGGAATTACATGTCAACCCACAAAATATAAATTACAATACAACGTTATGCTCGTTTATAATATATCTGAAAACTCATGTGAACTTATAAATTATTCATTACAATATATTGTATACCATATATACAGACAACATGACGGCTGTTTATAGTACGTACATATATGTGATACCACATGTGAACCTATAAATTATATACATAACACTAAATACTATAGATATATAGACAACATGACGCCTGTTTCCACAGTATCGAGTGTTGGGATTGCGTCTGTGGTGAGCACACTAGGGACAGGCTGGCTGGTGGAAGCCGTGGGGCCCTGCCGCCTGCTGGGGGCCCTGCTGCTGCCCCAAGGCCTCGCCTGGGTCACCATGGCGGTCACCTACTCCCTCCCATGGCTCTTTGTGGGCAGGGTCATCACGGGGGCTGTAGGTGTCATGCTCACCACCATCATACAGGTCAGTGTGTGTGTGCTCACCACCATCATACAGGTCAGTGTGTGTGTGTGTGTGCTCACCACCATCATACAGGTTAGTGTGTGTGTGTGCGTGTGCTCATCACCATCATACAGGTCAGTGTCTATGTGTGTGTGTGTGTGAGAGAGAGAGAGAGAGAGAGAGAATACATGTATGTTTATGTACAATGTGCGTGCTTGTCCGTACGTCAGTGATAAAAAAAGTGATCAGTGTCTTCAAAGTTCTATATTTCAAACAACATAATCTACAATGAGACTAAGACGGCAACCTGTGTCATGTGATGAACAAGATAAAAAAGACGAAAAAGCGTAACAGGTTGAAAAAGATGGGGGTACGTGGCTAAGTCAAGACGAGGTACGTGGCTAAGTCAAGACGAGGTACGTAGCTAAGTCAAGACGAGGTACGTGGCTAAGTCAAGACGAGGTACGTGGCTAAGTCAAGACGGGGTACGTAGCTAAGTCAAGACGAGGTACGTGGCTAAATCAAGACGAGGTACGTGGCTAAATCAAGACGAGGTACGTGGCTAAATCAAGACGAAATACGTGGCTAAGCCTGTACAAAAAACGTGAGTTTAAAATTTCTTCTTTCCGGAGTTCTCAGTTTAAAATTGTATAAGCAAATCCAATTAAGTGAATTGTTTTCCTTCAGTTTCTGTTCTCAAACACGAAAAGACGTTCATATTCAGGGACATGATTTTTTGGATGAGTTTTTTATCTGTGTTTGGTCAGCTCTAACCCTCTTCTGCATGAATTTTAGATGTTACTGCTAAAAATATTTTCAATCCTTATTTCGGTTTTAGCAAGGATCAAACTCAGTGTTTTTTAATGTCCATTTATTAATCGTTTCAACCGCAACCGTTTTAACTTGAACAAACCTTGTTCGAATCCTCCAATACAAGTTGCATAGCAGTTTCTGATGTGTTATTAATATGTAGAAGCATGCAGGAAAGGAATAAACATTCGATTTATTTTAGCCCCCAGGTTAGAATGATTGAACTAACTATTTTTAACATCAGGGATGACAAATTTGCTGTTTAAATAATGGAAAATAATTTTTACGCAAACTCATTGCTAAATTTGAGGTAAACGTGCGTCAAGCAGTCACTGATAACAACACGATTTTTGTTGTCTTATGTCGCGCATCTACTGATAACAGTACAGTTTTAATTGTCGCTCGTCTGGCAGAAACTATTTTTTTATCTACGTCATGCAGCTCCAAAAAATTATGTTTAATTTTTGTCGTACACCGTGCAGCCCCTGATAGCAGAACTGTGCCAGCCAGACGTACGAGGCATGCTGAGTGCATTGCCTGAGATGGCCATGTCGTTAGGCCTGCTGGGGGTGTACGTCTTCGCCCGCGTCCTGACGTGGCAAGCAGGCACCCTGCTGTGTGGGATCCTGGTCCTTCCAGCCCTCTTTGGGGTGCTCTTTGTGCCCGAGTCTCCCTACTGGCTCATCAAAAACGGCAAGGAGAAGCAAGCTACAAGGTCAGAAATGAGTTGTCAACGATTCCGGTATGAATATATGGAGTTTTAAATAAATAAACGGACTTTTAAATACATCAATGAAGTCTCAAATAAAAATAAAGAAATGGAGTTTTAGATGAATCAATGGAGTTCTAAATGAATGAATGAAGTTTTGAATCAATGAATGAACTTTTTTAATAAATAAATGAATGAAGTTTCAAATAAGAAAATGAGGTTTCAAAGTAATGAATGAAGTTTTAAGAAAGAACTAAATGAATAGAGTTTTTGACCACTCAAAATTAACGGAAATGAGTGTATGGAAACTTCCATTGAAAAAATTATCTTTCTACTGCCCGTAACAGGGAAAAAAATTATGGAAATCTATAAAGCTACAGAAAAATAGAGTCTTTAAGGGGGGAAATTGGGTTATTGTTCTGTGCAGTGTACGAGTGTTGGATGATTCGTTCAACGAAAAATTGTTATTTGTTTTGTTGTTATTCAGAAATAATCTATATTTTACATTTTAAAATGATTCCTATAAAATTTAGAAAAAGTAAGCAATTATGTTTGAAATTCATTTAGTTTGGATCAAAATAAGTTAAGAAACTTTCTTAAAAAAAATTAAATGCACCTCGTTATGGGAAAGTCAAAAAGTCCTATGTGGCCCGAGAAAGGAATTTTATTCCGATATTAACATTGAAGAAAATTCACGAAAATGAGCATTAATTTACCTCAGTTTGTGTTAAACTGCAGTGAGAATAAACATCACAAACTAACGAGGCAGAAACCCATTAATCCTCCACCTGCTGTTGTTAACGTGACAAAAAATTTGAAAGACGACTGTGCTAGCAATACGTTGCTTGAGGTCAACGAGACGTGAACTTTAAACGCCAGGCGCTTTTTAAACTTTGGTAGTTTTGGCTCAACTAATGCAGGGTCAACTGACGCTGTCATCTGAGGGTGTCAAATGTAGAACATTTTATTGTTCCAGAGTAAACTCAGAAAAAATATTAACAGGAAATAATTACTGAAAATGTCAGATAATATTGTCATAGAATATTGTCACAGGTTATTATCGGTTAATATTTTCAGAGAATATAGCCATGGATTTCTCTCACACAATTTACCAGAAAATATTGAAATTATTTGCTACTTCAAAACATATTCAGCTGATGCTTGGAGAAAGACCTCTGTTCTTCTCACAAACTGCGACTGTTTCCTACACCGAAAATATTTTTGTGTTCTACCAGCCTCTACCTGTGATGCTATAAATATTTAGTGCTAAATAAAAAAGGCCATTAACAATATAGCTAATTGTGTTTTAATGGTTATTCCAGCGATAAGAAATAACCACTATTCTGAGCCTTTAAATGTGTTTTTTTTATTTGTATCACCAGTACCAAGTCAAAAGCCTGAAACTAGAAATAAATTAATCTTAATCATGCACAATGCAATCATGGCTATGTTGAGATCAATTATTCTAAAGAGTGCAGTCATAATCGTAACAATATGCTGTCCTCCATACTGATGCCTCCATGCTGACCCTCCCCCTGACACCCCATGCTCACCCTCCCCCTGACACCCCATGCTCACCCTCCCCCTGACACCCCATGCTTACAACGGGCAGGGCGCTCATGCAGCTCAGAGCTCCCAGCCACGACTTGGAGGCTGAGGTCCTTAGCATTAGGGAAGGTCTGGCGCAGCAGGCGATGGAAGAGGGCTCCTTCTTGCAGCAGGTGAGCCTGTGTAGCCCACTCAGATGGGCCTGTGTAGCCCACTCAGATGGGCCTGTGTAGCCCACTCAGATGGGCCTGTGTAGCCCACTCAGGTGGGTGAGCCTGTGTAGCCCACTCAGGTGGGTGGGCCTGTGTAACCCACTCAGGTGAGCCTGTGTGACCCACTCAGGTGAGCCTGTGTGACCCACTCAGGTGGGCCTGTGTAGCCCACTCAGGTGGGCCTGTGTAGCCCACTCAGGTGGGCCTGTGTAGCCCACTCAGGTGGGCCTGTGTAGCCCACTCAGGTGAGCCTGTGTAGCCCACTCAGGTGAGCCTGTGTAACCCACTCAGGTGGGCCTGTGTAGCCCACTCAGGTGGACATTTAAATGATTGTAATCACGAATCAAACTATTATTAATGATAAAGTGATTTCCTAAAGCATATTATGACACGAAAAATATTAGCTGTAAATTTTTCTATGTCAATAAAGCAAAAGCGAATACAAGTCAGCACGACTATAGGAACCAGTACTCTACGGATGTTGTCATCCATGTTCTAATATCATATCAAACTGGCTTAAGCAACCTGTCAAACTCATGTCCCATCTCTTACTTGCTTGCCAGGGAAACTCAAAGGATTTACTGTAAAGGTTCAGGCTTATTTAATCGAAAAAGTTGAAAGCATTTTAAGCCTTTGAAACACTTGCTATCAAGCGGTGCATGGATGTATCAACAAAATACAAACACAAAGGTAAGTGTAGTTTCAACCATTGAAACTTAAGCCCATGGTAGTAATTCTGACTTTTCAATGTATGACTGATTGATATGAGTGAAATCAACAAATTATTCAATGAGGAAGATTCGGAACTCAGTGTTTACAGAAAAAAGTTAAAACTACACTTACCTTTGTATTTGCATTTCGTTGTGATAACTGAGTCCTTGAATAGGTCTTAAATAAATGCTATCTACATTAGTGACAAGGAATTTTGATTTATTGAGACAGAATATTCGTTTTAAACTGTGTTTCTTGCATGAGTGTCATTTATCAGGAAACAATTTATGAACAACTAAAAATTCTCACCCTGAAACAAAATTCAAAGAATTTCGCTTTCAGATATTGATTTCTCGAGAAAACACACTCGTTCTAAGACATTTACTCTGTAGGCGTATCATGTTAGAAAAAATTTACAAGTTCCCCACCTGAGATATAATTTATACATATTTTCTCTCTCAGATTCGTGCAATGCGTGATGGAAGCAACTACCGTCCAGTGTTGTTACTGTCTCTTCTGATGGTGTTGAAGGAAGGTGGAGGAGCGATGTTCATCTTTATGTACTCGGCCTTCTTCTTCGTCTCAGCAGGCGTCACCTGGGACCCCTTCACGTGCACAGTACTCGTGGGTGTGACAAGACTTCTCTTCACATTCATATCCGCTCTTGTGATCGACAAAGTCGGGCGACGACCTTTGCTTATTTTTTCATCTCTAACTTGCGGCGTGGCCATGTTTGTGATCGGCGGCTTGGTGAGAGCAGACAATCCTTCCCTAGCGTGGATCCCGCTAGTTGCAGCCCTTGTATTTGTAGCATCGTTTGGGCTAGGGGTCGGTCCAGTACCTTGGATCTTGGTGGGGGAAATGCTTCCTACCCCAGTGAGGTCTCTAGCTGCCTCCATATGCACATGTCTGTTCGCGTTTTTCACTTTCCTCTTGAGTGAACTGATGCCGCAGATCATTGACGCCACTGGGCTGGACGATGTTGTCTTTGCATTCGGAACATTTCAGTTCCTGCTGGCGGTGACCACGTGGCTTTTTGTCCCCGAAACTCAGCACAGGACGCTGGAGGACCTGCAGACAGCCTTCTCAGGAGCCGCTCTTCGGCCCTTCAGGAAGGCCAGAGAAGGATACTTGCAGGCTTACGGCTCGACCTTCTCCGAGGCAAGCTCGAGTCAGACCAAAGCAGCCTAGCGATTCCATGCTTTATTTATTAATTGGGAGCTCTCTATGATCGTTTCTCACTATATAACTAGTTAAATTTCAATTCATTTTGTTCTAGTTTATTAAAATTTAGTCAAGAAAATTTAGAGATTTTAACAATATTTATTCCCTGACAAATGTTTATTGTGAATTAAATTTTCAGGTTCGCAATTTGGATTGCAGAGAACAATTGATAATGACTTGCACATAATGTACTTGCAAGTCGATATCTGGAACTGTCGATCAACTAAATCTGCCCTCTTGTATTATTTTCTAAGCACAATAATAAATTCATATAAACTGTTTTTTTTATTTTCTGAACATATTCATTATAATTTCTTTATTTGTTGAAAAATGGGAATATATGTATACTGGAGTACCATGAGTTTATTCATATAAATGTAACTAGAAATAGTTATTGAATGCAAAAAAATCGCACAAGAGTTTCGTATCTAATCAATATTATAACAATACATAACAATACGGTTTCCAACACCTTCGTGTTAACAACCGTAAAGCATCGTATCTTTCTCCCATTGTAGTCCCTGTACTCGAGTCTCACTCAAGCTAGGCTTGTTTCTGCCTCCCACGAGCAGATTGTGACTTATCTAAAGACTTTATATACAATCAGTTGAAACAATGGAACACAGAGACGCTTTACGAGATAATTGGATTCGAATACGAGTATAAATACGCATATGATTTATGCATGTCAGCATATCATTGTTCGAGTTCGTATCGTTAAAGTTAAAGTAAGATGTAGTTTTTGGAACTGTATAATAAATCACATGATGAGTATAAATTTCTTTTCCTTTGGAAAAAATATGTTTTTTATCGTTATTCTGTAAGTTGATATCCCGTATGGGCCACATGTACTATTATTCATGTAAACAAATATTATATATAACTCTTATACGATACATCTCAGAATAAGTCTGCATGAAAAAGAACTGTTCATAGCTTCTATGGCTTTTTATAGCTAATGGCTTATAAACAGCTCCATAACTTTCTTGAAATAAATAGTTGCATGTATACTAACATAAATGGATTATGTTGACTCATATTCAATGTTTTTTTAGACTTTTATTCCATTTACTTACTCGTTTGAAGAAAATTTCAACACAAATTGTATTTAACGTCGATTTCAAGCTTGCATTTGATCCGAGTCATTTTTTAAAAATATGTTTGTGAAAAAATGCCTCAATTTCATCTCATAAACTTCTTACTGAAAATATCTTAGAATCCAATTGTTACCACAACTTCAACTACTGCAAATTTAAGACTTTTTATGGAGAAAATCTTCAGATAATTCTGATTATAATGATACCTGAGTAAAGATGATACTTGTGACCATAATTAGCCTCAAGTAAAAACGATACTTGTGAATATAATTAGTTCTCAGTAACGATGATACATGTAGCTATAATTTGCACTAAGTAAAAATAATATTTGTTAGACAAACTCGGTTGTAAGATCAATGTAGAGGCAATAAATTGATTTGCCCTTAAATATACTGTAAGTTCCAAAAAATATTTCACAATTTTTAGATCAGAGCAATTTCTCATCTATCAAATTTTTATTTACTATCACTAAGTTGCAGTTCTTTTTGAAGTCAACTAAAGCTAACTTGGAATTATCTTCTCCTTTCTACTTGCATTTATCTCTTTTGTTCTTAACTGACGTTAACTTACACTCATCTCCTCCGTTCTTGACTAACGCCAACTTACAATCATCTCCTCTGTTAATAATTAACGCTAACTTACAATTATCTTCTTTGCTCTTAACTAAAGCTCACTTACAATCATTTCCTCTGTTCATAACTAACGTTAACTTAAAATCATCTTCTCCGTTCTTAACTAACGCTAACTTACGCTAAATTACAATCATCTCCTCCATTCTTAAGTAACGCTAAATTACAATCACCTTCTCCATTCTTAACTGACGATAACTTATAATCATCTGCTCCGTTATTAATTGACACGAAGTTCGAATCATTTCCTTTGTTCTAAACTGACGCTAACTTACAATCATTTCCTTTGTTCTCATCAAATTTTAATTCTATGGAGGCAATTTTGAATCTTTCATTCATTCCTCAGCTATGGCACCTGTAAAATCGACCTCATGCATAATCAATCAGTTTTCAGTGATCCGAGAAATTTTAAAGGATCTTAACGATGAGCTGCATCCGTAGGGCAACTCACCCGACACTGCATGCAAAAGTCCACGAAATCAGAGGGGAATTGGAGAGCCAATCTCAGAAACAGGAAATGTTCCAGCCATCCGAAGGCCATTCCAAGTGTGATGATGAAGACGGGCAAAATTCCTGAGCAGAGGAGTGCGATGACGATAATGATGATGATGATGGAGCAACATTTCCGTTTGGGGGCGTGCAGTGATGATAGTGATAATGATGATGATGTAGGAGAAGTAACATTCCTGTTTGTCGGAGTGCAATGCCAATGAAGATAGAATAGAATAAAATATAAAACAGAAACTAGCCGTTTGGTCTATTCTTCCGTTACTACACGAGTCCTATGCCATCAAACATAAAAACATCAACAATGCACATGCATCTTATTCACACACAGATATTTCAGCCATGTGCACGTACCATAATCACACACAGGCATTTCAGTCACGCACACGGTCTGCAATCACACACAGAGTCCAGATGTTAAGAAGAATATAAAATCTGTACGTTATAGAACTGGGGCTTCCTATCCAATATTTGTCGAAATGATTTTTGAATGTGTTCACAGTTCCTGCAACAACGATATTTTCGAGTAGCTGATCCCAGGTTATGGCATTTAAACCAGAAAAAAGTTTGGAACCTGGGAAATTTCTTCCTATTACTTTATAACCGTTATTTTTGATTTGAACGTTATCGTCTCTGCTGACAAGGCCTTCAAAGTAACATCGTCAAAGCTATTGCGATTTTTATAGGTCTCGATGAGTTGTCCTCTCAGTCTTTTTTGTTGTGGAGAAATGAACTCAAGCTACTGAGGACGCCTTTTTTAGCTTAAATTTTATTAATGTCTCTTCGTTGGGTAGGAGACCAGAATTTCAATGAATTTTCAGAATATGTCTGCACTAACGCTTTATAGAGCGGTAAGCCGATATTCTTTGACTTGTGTTCAACATTTCCTGCAATGAAACCAAGAAACCTGTTCGGTGATGATGATGAGGGAGTAAAATTCTGGTTTGGGAAAATAAGATGATGATGGTGATTATGATAACGAAAATTCAAGCAACATTCCTGTTTGAAGCAGTGGCAAATTAAGCTTGGAAATTTGGTTTAGGATAGCAAAGAAAAATTCTAGAGATGAAGAAGTGGTATGCATTTACGAGAATTATCATACATATGTATATAGAAAAAATTGCAAATTGGCGAGTTAGAATTTTTAATACCTAATACAGACATGAGCAAAGCAGGCTTAAAATCAGCTTACGGTTATAAATCTATGGCTTTATAATTCAGTGTCAGGAGGAAAATGCCCATAAAAACATGGAAAATTCTATACAAATGATGATATTCGCATCATTAATCATTATTTCAAGAATAATTTGAACAATTAATAGTAGTAACGGAATTAAGGAAAAGTTTTTGATAACAAGTTTTAGAATTTAATGATGAAATTAATGACGAGTTGAAAAAATGTAGAAACCTAAAATAATGCTAATGACAGCGATAAGAATCACATGCAAATGTGATAATAAAACTTTAATGTCGTTAATTACGCAAATGGAAATGATAAAATGTTAGTAGCAATGATCATACTAATATACTGATAATAGCAATGACAATGCTGATTATAATGACACTAGCAACGAAAATACTAAATAAAATGATAATAGAAATGGTAAAACAATGCATCATAATAACTTTCCCTGCCCTCAATTCTGCGTTGATGTATTTTTGCTACACCCTATTTTAAAATATGTAGACTTTCACTATTAATATAAAAATTAAATTCAAACAATCCATTGCCCAAAATAGGTTATATTCATAAAAATATGTATACGCTTTAAACACACTCATCCGCTTGCTTTTAATTAGTTTCAATCAATATATCTCTTCTAAAAGATATTTTCATTATCTTTATTGTCTTAGGCCTTATTTTATTTCTTAATATACGTAGTGTTAAATATCGGCAGCAAATATCGGCAGCAAATTCCTTCGTACTAAATATCGGCAGCAAATTCCTTATACCTCTGCAGCAACTCTACTAAATATCTGCAGCAAATCCCTCAAACTCGTACAGTAAACCCCTCACACCTACAGTAAACGCTTAACACGTACAGTAAACCCCTCACACGTACAGTGTACCCCTCACACGTACAGTAAATGCTTCACACTTACAGTAAACGCTTCACACTTACAGTAAACCTCTCACACGTACAATAAACGCTTCATACGTACAGTAAACCCCTCAACTGTCGTGCCAAATGCTATGCAGTTGTGCAGTCAGTAATTGATCTGGTGCAGACGTCTGTGTGCAGTAATGGTCAGGACGTCGATGTGCAGTAATGGTCAGGACGTCGGTGTGCAGTAATGATCAGGACGTCGGTGTGCAGTAATGGTCAGGAAGTCTGAGTGCAGTTATGGGCAGGACGTCGGTGTGCAGTAATGACCGCGCCTCCAACACAACGCTGGTCCGTAGTGTCTTAATCGACGAGAAGTTGTTAAGGCCAGGCTCCATATTAATCATGGTCTACGTTCTGACTGCAATTGTGGAACGGCCTATTTTTTCTTCAAGCCTACAATTCGGCCAGAAAATTTTGATGACGTAAACGATTGCAGAGAAAAATAAAGGAGAGTTAGAAGTGATCATTTGTTTCTTCGCTTGGTCAGCCATTATACACAGACGAAAGACCTAAAATTCCTCATCGTTGGGATTCACAATACGGGCCTCTGTTAACAATTTATTTTTTGACAAGTTTTGGTAAGCATGGAAGAGTTTTTAAACATCATAGGGGAGTTATGCTCAAAACACCTGCAAAAAAATCTACAATCACAGTAAACATAGTGCACATACAAATATTGTGTTTCTGACCGCGAGGATCCTTTTATTTTCAACTCTAAGGTTTCCATCAACAACACACAACGCACTAAACTCTCTCAAGCCCTCCCACTTCACCAGGCTGCCGTTGACAGGCAAACACGTAAAAGTTCGAGAGAACTAATTTTAACCAATCAAGTAATGGCAAAGGTGCTTCTTCTAGAAACGTCGTCTATCTCGAAGTTAGAATACTCTGGAACATTGCAACGAGAATTAGTTATTTCAAATGAAAGATTACTTTCACTCATTGATAAGTTAAAATTATGCCTCAATAGGTCATAGAAACATGCCATAACAACATACATATAATATAAAGTTTAAAATCGTTTCAAACACGGACAACGGATCTACAAGTCGTCAGTTTAGTCTCGAGGAATACCGAAGTTTCGACGAATTTTCTTTAAAAAAGAATGAAGTACATTTTTTATGAGAACTGATTGCCTTGAAGGTTACTGGGGTATGTTAAGGGGGTGATTTTGGGTTATTTTTGGCCTTCAGAGAAATGATTGGTTCAGTTTGGTTGAGAAACTTGATGTAAGGTATAGTAGGAGTTTTAGTAAGTGATTGAGTAAGATAATATTTTCCATTGACGTTATTATTGAGCGTGTTATTGTTGAGCATGGTTCAAATTATTTGACTAATTGCTCTTAGTTATTATGAGAGATATTGCAAATATTTTCGGGGGTTATTGTAGGCATTATTGTAAGTTATATTAGAATTTACTGGCTTACACGTGACAATGCAAATGCTCTCTTGGAAGCCACTGGCTGCGATGAAAGAATAAAACTGGCAACCAGTGCACGTCATGCTGCTCATTTTCGCGCTTTGTTCATGCTTTTCCTTTTGTTCATTTTGTTAATTTTGCCCATTTTTGTTCACTTTGTTCACTTTGTTCATTTGCTTCATTTTGTTCACTTTGTTTATTCTGTTCATTTTTACAGATTAGTTTATTTGTTCATCTTGTTCATTTGACTCACTTTGTTCATGTGTTCATTTTGTTCATTTTACCAATTCGTTTTTTTATTAATTTCCTGGCGTATTTAATATAGATCTGTGTTTTTAGCTATCGTAAGTTACACAGATGTGTCTCTCTGGCCCCATTAGAATTAATTAATGGCAACACACGAACAGAATGTCCCCTAATAGTACACACACTATATTAAGAAAGAGGCCTATTATGAACAAAACTCGATCGCCAGCAAGGCCCTTGTAGAAAATTAGATCGCTTCTCAACGAATTCAATTCCACGGAAGATGATTTGAAATTAAGTAGAGGCGTCGAGGAAAATTCTGCTTAGCTGCGATCTCAGTAATGTTCATTATTATTGTTTTCATTAAAGTTAATGAGGCCGATGTCTGAAGAAATTGATAAGATCTCACAGAGTACCTATGCATGTAACCTCTATAGCTCCTGCCATAACCACTCCAGCACCTGCCATAACTGCGCCAGTACCTGCCATAACCGCGCCAGTACCTGCCATAACCACGCCAGCACCTGCCATAACCACGCCAGCACCTGCCATAACCACGCC
>VCRD01002810.1:3130-76683 GCA_006783055.1 Trinorchestia longiramus
GTAGACAGTGGTGGTAGTAGTCAACAGTAGCAGTAGATATGAGTAGTGCAGTAGACAGTAATGATATAAATAACAATAGGTGATAGCTGGAGATGATGGTAGTATTACTAGTAGATAATAGCAGATGATTGTAGTCGTGTAGGAATGGTTTTCTTTGCGGCTTGTTCGCTGGCTCGGGCTCAGAGGTCTAAGTGGGTGGTCGACGCGCTGCGGTTACCTTGCTGGTATGCGGTCTACGAGGGCAGCTTGTTTTCCGATGAGGTGCTTATTCCAATATGGTGCTTGTTACCAAATAGCTTGCTTGTTGTCTAGATATCTTGTTTGTTGTTTAAATATTTCGGTTAAACTTTAACGGTAGACACTTTGAATCACTTCGGTAATTATACGGTCAGTAGTTAAAATATTCACGTTATTTGGCGTGATTGGTACGTTTCTTAAGATAGAACTCTTACACTTCACGTACTTGAGCGCCTATCTCGCACGACCATTCGCGGCTGTGTCGTGAGGGTTACTGGCTGTGTCGTAAGGGTTACTGGCTGTGTCATGAGGGTTACTCAACTGTTTTTCAACTGTTATCTTACTCAACTGTTTTTCAACTGTTATCTTAGGAGTTTGAAAATTTGTAACTGTGACGGTAAAGATTGGGGCATCAGTGAGGGTCAAAAGCTCACTATCGAATAGTGCGAACGAAGTGTTTTACTTGTTTAATCACCTTCACGTCAGACGACTGAATTTACTGGCTATTTGGTGCTTTTTTGAGAGGGACAAAAATATTTGGTAAAAAATAAATATTAAGGTCCAGTAGAAAATGCTCAGAGCAGGGAAAGTACAATATGTTGTATGGGTTTGTCTACAGTGAAGAACAACGACTCACTCGTAAAGCAGAACTCGACTTTTTACGATTGGCTGAAGGGAGTTACATTGAGAAGAGAAGCTACTTGAGGGAGGCGTTTAACCCTTAATCTAAAGATAGAGTAGAAAGAATAGTGGAGTTGGATAGGAGGGCATTCTAAGGATGGGAGGTAAGCTGCTCTTTATAGGAACTTGCCTGATGCATATGATATTTTTTACATGTTAACTGAATGTTTAAATGCACAAGATAATTGTTCAGAATAACTTTTATAGGTAGCATTTTTTTGAAAATGAGTATTCACGAAAGTGTCCAGAGTAAAATTGATGTATCGTAATATATTTCTTGTCATGGCATGTTATTCTTAAGCAATGATGTAGAGTATGGCAACATCCACCATGCGTGCTGTAACTATCTAGAGTAAATGTAACGATGTTGGGTGGTGGGATTCTTCCTAATGTTTGATCTGATTAAATTAAAATCAAATTAGAACCATCATGCTGGCTGGCGCTGCATGCCTGAGGCTTGCTCCAAGAATGTAGTATAGTGGTGTGCTGCATTGGTGCGGATGAGATGAAAGCTAGTTCGCATTGCTCTGCCAGTGATGGGCTGGAGTGCAGTGTTTTTTAAAGTGGTCAGTACCGCCCCCCTAGGTTCGTTGAGGAAATGCAAGGAGGCGGTGGGAGGGTACGCCTTGAATGGGGGCCTATGTTACTTTATAATAAACAGTTAAATAATCATTAGGATGTGGTGGAAAATCAAATAGTGTCCTAAAAGGACGGTGATTGAAAAAACTTTGAGAAGCACTGGGCTAGACAAAGTGCTGACAATTCCCATGCTGATAACGTTTGAGGGCAGTTACTACTGATGCCGTTATTCCTACGTCAACTGAAAACAAACCAACAATCTTTATTTCCAATCGAGTACACGGTACATAGACATTAGTACATTGGTTTTTCAAATTCTTAAGGTTAACATTCCAAGAGTAAAGGTGATGGTGAGCTCCATGTGACGATCCCGGGAGGTTGATGGGCGTCTTCATGGACGGGGAGTTGAGTACTTAGCGGGTTGAGTGCACGGCGCGGCGTTCGAGAAACAGCTCGTGTCCATGGCCGGGTTCAAACCCGCGGTCTTTCTACATGAAGCAGAGACCCGATACAGAACACGGGGCGCAGACCACTCGACCACGGGGGCTGCATGAAGTCCTGGTGGCACCCCTAAATTTCAAAGAAGACTCAATTTGTGCAGTTTTCAAACGGTAAATTGAGAAAGGATGCTGTGGGATTTAAATTTTTGCGGAGTTAACATTTGTATCACGCGTCAAAATTAGTCGCTGTTACAAATAGTGTGTCAATCTGCATTACTATCGAGAAAATGCCGCAGTCAAACGTGTAGTGATTATGCGTATTAGTCTGAAAACCAGTTTTGCGTTCAACGATGATGACGGTTAAATTTGAGTTCTCTGACTCAGCAGCCCAAATTTAGGGTTACCTCGGCAGGGCAATTCTACGCCATTTTTGGGCTTGTTTTCCGTCATTTTAGTATGAATATGTTAGGAATTTCTGCGTGTTGAATGATTTTTCACGTCTGTCTTCATGATAGTGATATAAAAAATGTCAATTCTTTGTTTGATCCCCATACAGTTTACTGTAAAAATACTAGATCAGGAACTCGTTGAAGGTTCTTGATTTTTCAAAATTTTAATTATTCTGATATTTCCGTTATGGTTCTTCAGTTCATGTGAATAATATTGACAATCGAAAAAATGCGAAATGAAGACATAGTTACCTTTGGATGGGCCCAAACCTACACATATGAAATAATTAAAAATTTCTAATCTCTATGGTAGGCATGAGAAAGGATATTAAACATACCGAAAGACTACCTACATATATCCTAAGTCACGGAAAAAGTGCAGAAAAGGCAAAATGAATTGCCTTGTGATTCTATTAATTTAGTCTGTTGAGAGCAGTTGACAAAATTTAAATGACTGGAATACCTGGTGACAATAGACTATAAATCACAGAAAAACAAAACTTTTCCACGCTGTAGTGTGAAATTTAACGGATTACATTGACGTGGTATCCCATTATTTGACACAAAAGTTCATTGATTCTTGTAGACAAATCCTAACTGAGTGTGGGAATTTAATACTTCTACAGAGCCACTTCGTAATCTACCTCTTGCAGACAACCGATATTGCCCTTTTTTGATGTTTAAGAGCAATCTGTCGTGGAACGACGGATTTTTTAGTGATTGTTCTCAAACATTACCAGCTTTTCGAATGCCAGTACGCCAACCAGCACATTGCTGGTAGTGTGATGTGAATTTTCCCTGTAATATCTGCGCATACACAGCACAACACCGTACCGTTTTCTTGGGAGAAATACCAAATATACTGCACCAGTTGCATTAAGCTCCTGATTTGATTGCCTTGAATCAAATCAGACAGGAAGAAGAGACCCACACTCTGGAAGATAAAAGTTACACCGGATTAATATAGCACGTTTAGTAGATGTTCCTATTCTCCCACACATTGTTTATTAATAGGATGCTATGAGGATAAAAAATAAATATATAAAAAATTGTACATTGAATACTGTCATGAGTAATCATTCCCGTACAAATACTTTGTTCAATAATTGCTTTGGATCATTTCTATCTTTTTTATGTGATTTGACGACACGAAGACCAATATCTTACATAACGGACAAGTTTCTATATAGAGCAGCATACTATCTCCCACCCTCACGATACCCTCGTACCCGACCACACTATTCTGCCCACTCTAGCTTCCAATTAAAGGTTAAATTTCCCCTTCATGTGGCCTCTTTGCAATGCAACTCCCTCGGCCACATTATATGAAGTCGGTCTCGGATGTAAATTTTTCACTGCAGACAAACCCTTACAATATGCTCGGCCTACTCTAGGATTTTTTTCTGCCTCTTTTACTAAAATCAAACAACAAGTTTCCTTTTATCGACCTTTTGTGATCTATTTTGTGTGAAATGAGCCATTACGCTGACTAGCACCCTACATTTATTTTTCCGAAACATTTTGTGTCCCTCACAAAGAGACGCCTCATAGTCCATAACTTTATTCTTTCGACGTACGCAAGTAAAGCGACACTCCATTCGCGCAGTTCACGAGTGATCTGTGACCCATACTGATGCCTTAAACTTTACCGTTACAGTGTTATAAATTCTCCTATTGCAATATTTAAGTATAACGTCTGAAAAGTTCATATTTCTTTAAAGAAAGCACTATGTAACAGATGTATCAGTCACAAGAAAGCATTACGTGACTGGTGAATCAGTCATATATTTATTTCGCATAAAAAGTCCTTATTCCTTCCAATATAACAGTATGACTGTAAAACGTCGAAAAAATCGCTATTTCTTACAAGAAAACATGATTTCCATATTAATTGGAAACTTTCAATTGTTTTATTTAGTGAAGGTGAGAATCTATTCAGAAGCGATCATGTCATGATTTCTCTTTTTTATCATCATTTACAAGAAATAAGGAAAAATAACGAAAAAACGAATTTTTTAAACCCATGCTTTTGTAATGAGGTTTTGCCATCTTTTGATGAATAATGAAAAAAAATAATTAAGCAACAAATCGGAATGAACGTTGTAACCCAAGTGGGAGACATTTAACGCAAGGAAATGTATTGAATTTATGAAG
The DNA here is from genome assembly GCA_006783055.1 of Trinorchestia longiramus. Classification (NCBI taxonomy): domain Eukaryota; kingdom Metazoa; phylum Arthropoda; class Malacostraca; order Amphipoda; family Talitridae; genus Trinorchestia; species Trinorchestia longiramus. The sequence continues at coordinate 7,671 of VCRD01002810.1, forward strand.
GAAATAAATATATCTTTTAATTTTTTTTTAATTTTGGTTGAATGAGTTTCTTAATGCGTAGAAATGAAAAACTGCATGAACTCTGAAAAAAGGAAATTCCATTAAAATCAGATGTAAACTATTCAGGTCATTAACTCAAAACAGAAGATTTCCTTTTTCACTTCATTTCTACATAGACGCTGACATGTTGTGTTGGAGTTTTCATGTTCTATCAAAAGGAACACGTCATGTGACACAGACCTTCACAACAAAATCTGTTGATATCAAATACTAGCTTGAAAGCAATCTTAAAGTGGATTTTCTTCTATTGATTAAAATTTCTACCGATTCAGTGGGTATATATCTTAATGGATGTAAGGTATCGTCGTTACTTACAGTAAAAATTTCGCTGCGTGAGCTAATGTGCGTCATGAGAGATCAAATTATTCGATGGGCTCGCTATCTTAAGTCGTGTTCAGCATTATGAAGTGTAAGCTATACATCAGGAATTAACTATTCACATGCACTTCTTTCAGGGACGGTGCTCTGGCAGCTAACAGTTTTAAAAATGCATACATAGTATATTTGGCCAAAATAGAGAAACGAGTAATTGTACTTATTATGTTGAAATTCAACGTCAATGATACTTCCTACATTAGTCATTAATGGTACCTTCTCTGTTGCATTGGAAGCAATAAATCGCTATAAGATAGAGTTTTATTAAATAACAGGTTCTCATCTAAATACATGTGTGCCTCGACCAACATCTGCAGGGTAGAGCCTGAAAATATTTTTTATGTGGTCTTATAGAATCATGTGCACATGCACATCCTCTGATATCAAAGTGATACCATCAAGTGAATTTTAGGTGGGGATCAGTGGTGTTACACAAATGAATTACTCCAGGAAATACTAAATGAGTTATGATGGTCTGGTGCAGTATCCGTACCGTATGAAAAACGTAATGTAAAAATGTTTACGTTGTGTTTTGATGTGATCAGGTTATTGTGAAACGTAAATGCTATCTGGAGGAACATGGGATGGGCGTGATGAGGAGTTGCTTGGTGATAAAATAGTGGACATTGGAAATGTGTTGAGATAAAAAATATTTTACCCTAACAAAAATCTAATATGTTAATATTATGCCACAAAACATGGCATGTTCCTTTGTTTTAAAACAAATGGAAATACTTGATGCTCTGAAATACAGCAGCGAAAAAACAGAAAGTGATACGAAATCGATGCCTGGGAGACCGAGGGGGTTCATTACGTGGCAAAAATTGTAATTCTTTCGCTTTATGCATTCCTATCCAAGCTGTTGCCGTATATCTTATTTAAAACGTTAGTTTTGCTCAGTTAATTTATTCCAACCTATTCCATGCTAATTTGAATGGTTACTGTTGACGCTTTTCTTGTGATTTTTAATTTCAGATACGCTCCAAATCAGCAACGAAGACGTAAAAGCTGTCAAATAGTACATGACAAAAACTGCAAAGCTCCTATATAGCAGTTCATTATACTATACTACCCTTCTGAAATATTTTATTTCATAAAAGTTCCCGAGCAGACACTCAAAAAAGTATAAAAAAGAAAAGTGATGTTGAGTGATGAATAAGCTGAGAGGTACATAATTTGTCAATGTAACTAGTATTCAGCAGAAATATACAACTAGTATTCAGTAGAAGTATACCTAAACACAATTGATATACAATCGTACTTTCTATACCGAGATACGGTTGCTGTCGGAATGAAAGAAATGTAACAAAATTGAGCCGTATGAGAGTAAGTCTTTTAGAACTTATAATTAGAATTGCCAAGTTAAATGATATTACATCACTTATTTAAAGACATTTAATATTCATATGTTTTTCGGCTGATTTTCAGTTAATTTTTTTGGTCATCATTCAGTTTTTTTTGTCACATAAGCCGTAAAAGTGTTTCAACTGTGCATGCTTTTCGTTAAATCAAAGATTTCACTGTAATATGAATGGGTACACGAAAAATGTTTCTCCTGTTTTATAACAGTTCATGCTTAAAAAGAGATGTTAGCTCCAGAAATTCAATTATTAGCTCGGTGAAATTGTTTGCAAGGCGAATATTCACATACATATTTTCAGTACAACATCGAAGAATGATTTGCAACTGCAGTTTTACCTCATAAATGCCAATGATTCTAAAATTTGATAACCATGACGAACGAAAATAAATATAGCTTGGACGATTATAAAGCTGCTAGAATTTTGATCGTATGTTTGTTCTAAGCCTTAAAGGAAATTTGCGCATTAAGCAGTTGAAGAAAACTTTATACACAAGGTTTGAATATACAGTGATTTGTAGTATATCTCTAGCTTAAACTGCAATAAGAGATCCTGTGACCGGAACAAATAGTGATCTGAGCTGAATCATAAGTTTCATAGAGCGGTACATCCATACGAGGGTATAGTTGTACAACAAATAACACAGGGCGGACAGAAACATTCATACTCAGATGGCAAGCAGGATGCCCGCACCCACAGAGGCAAACTACGATACAAGCTACGTACTTTTGCCTCCAAAACCATTGTACGTATACAAGTGCAACCACTGCAAGATCAGGCCCTGGACTTTCCATCGCCAAAACCATAACTTTGCTCTCCACAGACAGACCGTCAACCACGGCATCATGGCTGAAAATACATCCCGTCAACACGGGGTATAAACAAGAACTCGAAAATATAAATATTCAATGGCTCAAGCACTCAAAGTACTCACAGCCAAGAGTTGAGCAGGAGTGACGAAAACATTTGAGCCACTGCTTTATGGACAACATTAATATAAATGTATATATTATTGAAACATAGGTAATAGATATTATCCATTACTTTTGACTATCTCCTCTTGGGGGATATTCACACCGAGGTGAAACAAGTTTTTGAACATGCCCAGACTTATATTTTATGTTATTTTTCTAAAAAAGCATAAAGATGGAACTTAAACAAAAGCGCGTATCAACATGAACAAATAGATCTAAGGAAATAAAACATCATATATATCTAGTATTGCAACTTTAAATACAATCTTTAGTAGCAGTCTTCAATTAACTAAGGTCATATATTCGTCTAAAACAATTTTGAATTTTAAGTTCTCTTCATAAGTTTTCTGATTAAAATCCGATTAATGCTTAGGCCTCCTTAATGCATTGATATTCTTATCTGTGAACTCTTCATGGGTTTCCTTGGAGGTAGGTTCGATATCACTGTCCAGTTGAAATCCTCGTGATCTTCCTAGACTAGTGCTTCTTAACCGGTGTCCCGTGGGCCCCATGTGGGCCATATACCTTCGACCCGGGGACCAAGAGCAGTCGCCGAAATATTGCGAATACTTAACTATCATAATTGAAGGGCACGAGCCCACGGGTGTTGAGACGCAGGTAGTCGTGTATAAGATACCCTCTACATTTTCCAGTGATTTCTAGAATGTTCATGAGTCAAAAGTTAAAAAAAGGACGATAATAAAACTTGACGAAAGAAATGTCCAAATACTTTTTCCAATTACCATATTTTGTAATTGTCTATAAATTTAAAATACTCGGCAAATATTGTATTTTGTTATTCAGTAATGTTCTTTTGTCAACACTGTATCTTGTATGAGTTCCATGGTTATGTCTTTTCAAAAAATAGTATAAATAAACCTTTCGAACTATCGAAATACTTTTCTCACCTTACTGTATATTACTCAAGACCACCATAGACTAAAGATTCATAAAGAACAGGGAATAAATTGAGCTCTCTAGGAAAATTATCGTTCGTTTTCATTTCAAGACCGAACGCAAGTTCAAGCCTTGATTCTAACCCCCTGAAGAAAATGTTTCTTTTAACACAACGTGCGAAGCATATAATTCTGAGCACACAGAAGTTTACCAACAAAAAATTTTGTCACGAGTGAGATATAAAGACTTTGTAAGCATATACAGCAAAGAACGGTCTCACATGTGGGGTATTTTTAAATAGCACCACGCATTTAGCATTGAAAACTATTCTGCAATATGAATCCAGAATGTGATGAGAAGCTGATGGTGGTAAGTAGGCCTTAACAAGGCCTCATTTTTCTTCGTTTTTTGTTTGAAATATCAGTGCGTTATGAAATGCATTATCATATTTTAGGAAGCTAACAGTTCTTTGGGCTGGCGTACCGTCTGATTTATAGAAACGAACTCATGCTTAGGATTCAGCTTCATGTCATGTGGCGAAGATTTCGAGCGTGATGAAGAATATAGACTGTTGATCAAGAGTTGCTTAGCTTCAATTCAGTTCTATTCGTAACGTCTTAGACTATTATAGTTGTTTGAATGTACGTGAAAAACAGAATCAGAAAGGTTTCTAGTTCTGTGGTTGCACTAAAATGAATGATGGGTTCCGAATTATAGCTTGGAAAAAAAGAAAACGTGATGAAACGACCATCTGAAAACTTTTCAGAATATCTAAAAGACATTTTTGAAGATAATGATTGATATATTCCACATAATATAAACTATTCTTTGTACATATTCATATAAAGCGAAATAACGTTTGCATATGGTTATATTTTAAACTTTAAGCTCATTTGAATTATCAAATGCATTTTATCCCACATTTTTATTTACCCTGTAGAATAAAACAAATAAAGTTTAGGTGAGGAGTCAGGTATTTCAGGGTAGATGAATTGTTGTCCTTAAATTGGAAATGTAATTCGAGCCAGGATGGTGAGCTTAAATTTACCAGCTGAAACTACAAATATTTCTCAGTCAAAGGGTCAGGGGAGCGATTAATCCAAAAAAAAGCTATACAAAACACTTATGCAGCTGATCGCAAGCAAAATTTACTGTATATACAATTTATCTGAGCACTGTCCGTCATTTTTAGAGACCTTTCAGTTTTATGAGTCGGCTGATGTATCGATGTGTAGTATCTCTGGGAGAAAACCAGAAAAGCCCCATGTTACTAAACATGTTCATTCTAGAATTCTACATTCATTCGCAGATTCACATTTTTCAATAATGTTATTCGCTTCCAATTATCCTTCCGATTATGTGTGGGCAATTCCTTTGCATTCAGCATACGTCATTTTCTATTACCTTTTTAACACATACCACCACAAAATAAACAAAATATTTCTCTCAAGCGTGCTACTAGTCTGTAGCTGATTTTGAAAGAACCGAATTTACTATTTGTTCCTAGCGTGACGGAGACTTTAGGAGGAGTTCTTTTAGGACTGCTGTTTAATTACAACTATACTCATAATTTTTACGTAAGCGTACGGTAGTACTTACATTCTGCATAAACGTTTTTGAAGGTTAGAAATTTTAATTTGTACCTTATATCAGAAGAATAATGTTTATTGAAATGCTACATACACTTAGAGACGAAACTATTTGTACACCTACCAATCTACAATAGAATTGAATAAGGTCACAGAAACGAGCCGTTTAGCCCATTCATGGGTCGATACCCAAGTCCCAGTTCGTATAGGTATTTCTTAGAATTCAATGCTGTTATGATTCCAAACTCTTTATTAAATACAAAAAAGTACATTTAAAACTCAGATTTCGGAAGAACAGATTGAACTTCACTAATTTGACAGGAACATCGAGCAAACAATTAATTGGCACAAAATATATCATACAATAAACAAAATAGGTTGCAAAGGTAACAATTCATGTGCAGAGAGTACTCAGATTACGGCATTTCGACTTAAAGTAACTCTCTGTTACGAACCAGCGCCCATAAAACCTATTAATTCATAGTCCGGTATACGGCGATCCATTCGTAGCTTCCGAACCGAGCGTAGTACGAGTTGTTTTACTCATGCAGCTAAATACATGGTAATGTGGCGCATAAACGAGGAAGATGCTCACTCAGTACGCCAACTTGGATCGTAGCTTTCGTTGTCATCTCTACGCTCAATAGTTTTTTCCCGTTTCTACCCTTGTTTAAACTTTAATCAGGGCTCCCAAAAACAATTATGTATATTCATGCACATGTTTATTATTATTTAGTATAATTTACGTATGTAAGTGTGTATTTCCCTTACGTATAAGCCTAAGTTCCGATTTACGTACCAAACCGGCTTACGAACGTCCGTAAGAACGAAACTCGTTAGTAACCCGAGAACTCCCTGTAATTATGAGGGATTCACATTGTTATTTTACTTGTGGAGCATTGCCAAAAATTCAATCACCAGGATTTTCTAGAACGTTCCAGCAACGAACATAATATGGTGCAATAAGCATCATTATTTTGGTTCTCACTTTGATGGCATGATGGTTAAGACAAAAGAGTGCAGCGTTGATTTGAGGCAATAAATTATTGGCACGCACAAGCTCGCTAATAGTTACGAAACTGTTTCACAAGGCTTAGCTATCCCTAGATCTGTAGTGGAATATGTGATCACGAAATTTAAAGAGTTTGGTACAGCAGCAACTGAGACTGGGCGTGGAAAACGGCTGATATTGTCGCAACAGCTGCGACAATCCATTTTTCGAGTTTAGTAGCAGCGCAAGAGTAGTGTTGGAAAAGATTGCCAATGACTTGGATGCACAGAGTATCAGCGTACGAACTCGTACCTACAATTCAACGCTGTGGAAATATGAATGCTTACGTGGACATACACCATGACAAACGACTTTTCCCGAACCCACATTATAAATCAGCTCACTTAAATTCTTCCACAACTTTCTTGGACAAAGGAAATTGTTTTTGGGAATGAGTGCTAGAGATTGATGGATCATAAATAGAATTATTTGGAATTAATGATGTATACGAGATTCGGCATCAGAGAGGGGATTATTTTCTTCTCAAGAATGCAGTATCAACAGCTTAGCATGGAGGTAGTTGCATGATGTTTTAGAGATGCTTCAGCTTAAGTCGGACTGGGAATTTAATTGTAGTCAAGTTTGTAAAAAATCTGTTAAATACATTAAAATACTGATTGAAACCTTCATGTTATCGGTATAAAGTCATGGTATTCTCCTGTGGTTTGAATTCCCACTCGACAATGATTCTAAACATAGTCTGAATATATGACTGCTTCAAAATTTTGTCATGGCTTTAGATGAGTCCTGAATCCACTTGGAAATCTTAGGCGATAATTGAAAGTTAGAAAGCATCGTCTAGACCTAAAAAAATTCAGGGAGTGGAACACGAAGCCAATGAAGAATGAAATAATGTCCCAGTAATTCTTGTTAACTTAGTTAACCAGAATCTGTTACTCTGAAAATTGAGTTTTAAATTCCATTTAATTTACCTATTAATATATATAGAGTTTGAAACATATGAACATTGAATTAAGTTAGAGTGTTGAACATTGGTGGCTTACAAATAATTTCTTCGCTAGTTGTACGTAAGCAAACAGTGGATTTACGTGCAGTATCATTTACACAAATTAACAGATTTCATTAGTCAGGTGAAAATATTGACCTGGAAGTAGGTATAACCGGTCAATAAGCTTGCAAACGAAACAACGAATTTACCACGTTCTTTTCCTCGCACTCTACTTTATTGCAACTCAGTATAGTGTTAGCCGTGAAGGAGCATAGTCGAGAGAAGAGCACTGCATTGATTTGGTTTTATAATTCCATAACAACGGTCCCAGGTCTGATTTCTTTACTAAATTGGAGGTCCATACCATTGGCTGGTCAGAGATTGAAGCACACGGTCATGCTCCTTTGGAATTCAAAATTGTATGTTAGTTTCAAGTTAGAACCTATCTCTGAGAATACGTATATGCAAAATAAATAGTTTTAGAAGTTAGTATTGTATGTAAGGAGATTCGGCGTCAAAATCACAATCTGTAATGTGAAGTTTACGTGGTGCGGCGCAGATGTTGTCGTGGTGTTACAAATAATTTGCCGAGTTAAGGGTGTGAGATTTAAGGGGACAAAATTGTTCAAAACAGCGAAAACTAAGGATCAACAAAGGATCTGGAAGTAATACAAAAATCTTATTTCATTCAAAAAGAATCATCCAAAAATATTGAGTGCCTATTCAAAACCAAGCAAAGAAGTTGCGTAAGGAGAAAAAAAATTGCCGTAAATACTAGCATTTAGAGTTGCTTCCACTGCAGTCGAACAGTTGCCGATTTTATGCTTATACTGCACCAGTTGTTGGTGCCAGAGTTCAATCAGCATTCGAATTTCTCCTGCCTGTGGCGCACGGGACCAGTAAGACTGTTTGACTGGCAGATTGCCAGACTATTTCCAACTTCCACCTAAATCGTTAAGTATCCCTACGAGCTTTTACTTCAAATCTCAACACAGGAGAACGGGAACAGGTAAATTCTTGGGATTAAGAATTGAGATTTCACTGTACACACATACGTACATGCTCTGTACATAGGACTGAAAATGATTTATTTTTAGTTTTCATTCGATGAACTGTATTTACCAAAATTTTTCTTGTTAGAAATATTTTCGACAGTGAAAAGGAGACAGTTCTTTACATCTCAATTTTTTAGCAGCTTCAAAGTGTAATTCTAGTATCGGTTGAAAACTTCCAGCATAGGTCATCCAGAATTAATCTTCTTGAGGCTGATGACAGAGACGTCATTCGTATAATTAGTGAAAGAAATAAACAGGAAGAAGTCCACTTGTTGCTATTTTTCTCCTGGTTTTCCATATATGTATTGAAGGGAAGTCATTAGTGAAGGTAGTTTTTTCCAGTGCGTGATAGTTTTATTTGTTAGTTGTAGCTTCATTTCAGCTAGTGGGAACATTATTTCAACGAGTATTTGCTATATTTCAGAGGTCACTTTATAATATATGTTGTTGTTTTGTACCTAAACTGCCGATTTTGTTACTGCCGATTTTATTATCGAGGTTCTCATACTTGCAGTTATTAGTATTGTAATTTTAATGACTGTAGTGGCATTATTGCTCCTCTGGTACTCATTTCTATATCGTTCTACATTTAATTATTCAAATTCTATTATTCTTGCTCAAGGTTTTATTACAATGATACCACCCTTATGATCTGAACGATACCGTGGTTATTTGCATAATAAACTGTACTTGTTAAGAAAATATGGCTCATATTGGTTGATTCCATGTTACCAGAAAGAATTTCTTAGTCATCAATCATCCACTAGCTCAAAAATTGACTAAATTGAAATTTATAACCCTGTTTGGCCATGCAAATAATAGAATATTTACCCATCCAAGTTACACTCCACACTTTAGTAATAGGACTTGCTACATGCTTCATGACAACTTTCTCATTTTTTTTGTAGACCAGTACACGATTCAATTTAGTCATTTAATATACAAGGTAAATTAGTAACTTTCAGAACTTTGCACGATATCGTATGTTTTTCTCCGAGTTCCAAAAAGTTTGCTAGATTATCAGCATATATCGAAAATGAATGTAAGTCTTGGGCCGATTTGATTGGATCATATAGGACGAAATATAAAAATTTTTAAACGTCATTTAGTTACTTTTTCAGAGTTATTCGCACAAAAATTAAAAAGTTTTTGAATAAACCATCTTCTTTTCAGGTGTATTCGAACGTGAGGGAAGAAATATACCGATAAATAAATTGCACTTTTGTCAGCAACACAGCATGTGTACATCGCGAGTGTAAAAAATAGCTTTATGTCACTCTAAACAAAACAATACGTATTAGTTGATATAACGATATATTTTAAGCTTAAAACATTTTTCTACTGATGTTTTATCTCTTGAAAAATCTAAACTTTTATTTTATTAGCTTGATTACCTTTGGAAGTATTTTGTCTTTTAGTCATTTTCTGAAGTTATTCTATTCACTGTTTAGTTTTCCATATATTTTATCTACGTACTGATTAGTTCCTGTAGGGGTTTTCTATCTACTGAATAGTTCTTGCACATATTTTATGTACGCACTGACTGAACGCCAGCTGCAACCAAAGAGCTTTCTGCCGTCGTTCAGAGATAAACGATCACTCTGAATCTAGGAAAATAATAATATAGAATTTATTTTATCAACAACGAGGAACACGATCTTCTGATTGACTTGATCGTCGCTGAGAAGAATTTAATGCCTATATTTTCGCTGGGAAGAATCTCATGCTTTCATTTTTGCTGAAAAGAATTTCATGCCTTCATTTTTGTGTTCATAAATGACTGAAATATTGTCAAAACGTGAGTGTTATCTGCGCGTTTTTTCACTACAGTGAATGTGTTTTTGAGTTCATATTTAGGTAAAACCGTCAAATGTTCAATGAGGATAAAAGGACACTGTTGTCATTCATGTACTTTTAAAGATACCGTTACAACAAGCGCTGACCGAAATGAGTTGAAATATGCTGAGACAAACATAGATTTTCCTTCCGTTCATCGAGGATGGTGCAACTTTCCAACGATTTTATTGTCAGGCATTCGCTTTTTTAAAATGTCGATGTACAGGATGACCATAAAGTCTCTCATAAAGTCTCAACAGCACCTCTTTCACAAACTGGAGCCCTAAAACACGTAAGTGCAATATGTGATTAAAAACTTTAATAAAGATTATATACAACAGAATAAATTTGAATAAAATATCTTGTCAATTACATCTGTAATACAATTTTGAAATGGTAAAAAGACCTTATGGACACCCAGTACATCAGCGATTGCTGGTGAATACAGATGAAAATAATTATTTTCATCTGTATTCGCCAGCAATTACAAAGCAAAAACTAGTGTGATCTGCTACATAGATCGTTCTTTCACTCCTTCCAGGCGACTAACAGAATTATCACTTGTTGCTTTTTGACATAGTCGAGCTTGGATTCGTTAATAGCAGATTCAATAACGCTAATTGAACGTTAGTATTTAGTATTATAATAACAAATCTACTAAAACCCTAAAAATCCTGTTTGACTTGCCGATGTCATGATTGTTTACTATAAGGCTACATTTACTTTGATTACTCTGACACTGCCTGCTAATTTATGGATGATACGCTGGGATTCAGCGTTATCGTTCATGATGTGTGCTTCAGAGTGCCTCGCGAACAAGTCCTGCGGAGGTTTCCACTTTGTACAGGCCTTGGTAAGTAAAAATAACACGAGAGAATAAATTCTATTTCGATGCAGCCTGAGTAAGTAGAGATGAAATGACGAGAAGCTATTCCAGCTAACTTGTTTAACTAATGAGAAAGCTTAACCTAATGTTATGAACACCTAACACCGACGAAATATTTATTTATCAGTTAATTAGGCGTTGGGGAAAAATTTGCCTCTAAAACAGTTTCAATTCAACTCAAAAATATTTGTAAGCTGTCTCAATAGCTCTTAAGTCGTTTTCTTTCATTTTTCTACTAAACTGTCGGTCATTTGATTCAGCAAAATGAAAAAAGAGAGCTGCAACTCCGTGTTGTTAACTATTATTCGTGACTTTTATTTTTTGTCTCAAAAAATTTCTTACGAAACTATGTGTAGCATGTCATAACCCTGATACTGAAAATCAAGACTGCTAATGTCCCACATGTTCCTGCTGTTTGCAAACTAACAATTTAGGAAACATAATTGGTCTCATCTTATCATATTTTCGTACCTGTGGAAGGAAAATGAAGTATTGATATAATGGATACTGGCTGAAAGTGTTAAAAATCGTACCAATCTAAAAATATACACACAGTATTAGTAATCCGCGAACATGCAGTGTTGGGTAGTAGTATATAATTATTTAGATACATATGTGTGTATTTAAAAATGTACTTTCAAATCCATTAAAAAACGTATATAAATGCTATATTTAAGTACAATATTGTGTATTTAAACACAATGGAATTATTTTTCAACTTGGTACAAAACGAGTTTGAACTCCCGAGTACGACACTTAAAATGCGGTTAAAAGTCGTTGTAAAGCAATGGCTTTTTGGTCCCGTTCACAGCCTGACAATCAGTTGAAGATGAGTTTTCGTTATGAGTGGTTACAACTGTTCCGATACTTTTCGTTGGTCATCGTATGTTTTAGCTATAGTTGAGATGGAATGTAAAAGTTCTGCTTCATGTTATTCATCCTCTTCAAGTACCGGAAATAGAGAAAAGACGCCAGTAGACCCTATTTTTGATAGAATACATTTTAAAATCATAGAACGATCTAGAGTTAAAGTCAATTGTGATTGCATGGCGTGTGGCCAAACGATCTCAGCCACCGTGAACAGTACAACAAATCTTTACACTCATATTAAGGTGGGCAAAAATTTTTCTTGTACTATTCTATGTTATATAATTCTTTGGTTGGTTAGCAACTCTGTATATATGCATCCTTTCATTTTGTAGAAAATAGGTTTTTATTTCATAATAATTGAAGCTCATTTTCTAATGGTCAAGGGAAGAATTCATGGAAAATATTTTAATGTGTATCCAATAATCCACGTTTTATAACGAATAACGATTTATAATTTTATTGCTATTTGTTTTCATTTTGTATATTATGACGTCTGCGTCACTTGTTCGAAAATTTTTCGTTATTATTAAGTTCTCATCGTTTTTTTTTATGGGGCTGATCTTTCAGCTGCGTTCCATTTTAATCGAATGACTTAGGATGTTTACCGATGATGTTTATTGCTTGGTCAGTAGTTTAGGGGTAACACTCTATCTTCCAAAGCGAGCCTTCGCTGCTTGAATTTCTGGAGGCGGCGATAATTTCTGGGGCACATAAAATAGAAAATTGTACCACAGCTCTGATGTGAATGACTGGACAGGGTGTCAGGATTGGGATCCACGATTATAGTGTCATTTCTGAATATGCACAATGAACATGACTGTTTTCCTTCAATAAAGACAAGTTGTATAACAAAAGAGTATCCACGCAGAATTCTCATTAAGACGTAAATTTCCCAGTTGAGATTCAAAAGTAAAAAATGTAAGAAACATAGATATAGACTTTCCCATTAGTCTGTTTAGGATTATTGAATGATCATATTGTTCTAAATTATTTTCTTCTATTTGTTTTGGGATCATTTGATCGTATTCGAATTTTGCCCGCACGTTTTTTATATTATACATCTATTTTAGTTTTACAATAGATATGTTTAACAATACGTTACAATCACATGCTAGCATTTACACGTCTATTTTGATTCAATTCTCTCTCAATCTGAAGAAAACGGACTAGCATGAGTACATTCGCATGCAAGCTTTAAAACCGCACGCAAGCAAGATCACCCACATCCTGGTGGGCTGACATGACCAATCTTTACAGCACTGTCGCAGATATACATATATGAGTTCGAATCCTGACTTAACAACAGTTTTTTTAAATTACCCTAAAAAGTATTATCGTAATAAAGATCAGCATTACATGAACAATAGCATAAAAAATATCATTCGTATAAATTCGAATAAAATATTCTCAGACTGAGAAGAAGTTAGCAGAAATAGCCCAAAAGATTCATAATTTCATGCAGGTGACCTGTAGTGTAATGGTAGTTTTGCTTCCTCCCATGCTTGAGCTGCTTGTTCAATCCCCGCAAGAATACCTGCTAGTCACTTATATTTTCTAGGGAGTCGTTTTCTATTTTTTCTAATTTTTTAAAATTAGTTGATTCTTTAATGTAATGAAAATAGTAGGTACACAATCATTGGATGTGTGTACGTTGTGTAACAGTAGAAATACATTCAAGCATAATAATTATAAGGAAGATTTTAAGAAAATAACAACTTTAAATAATCTAAATATGAAAATTACTTTAAATAAAAAAGATATACAATGAGTAAAATAATAGGTGTATTTTGTAATGCATGCCATATCACAATTAAGAAATTTCAAGGACATGAGAAAACTTTAAAACATAGAAAAAACTTAAACAGAGACTTGATATCTGATTCATACCTCGATAAACCGAAGTATTATTGTGAAATATGTAAGAAAGAAATGACTGATAAGTACACACATAAAAAATCTGAAACACTTCGTGAAAACATCTGGATATGAAGTTAAAAGTCTCAGAATGACTATAAATGATAAACGTTTAGAATAGCTATTCTCTGAAATTGCGGTTATCGATCCTAGTGTTTTCATGAACAATATAACAACGGAAATAAAGTCGGTTATTAAGAAATAAATGTTTGGTAATATGAAGGTGCAATTAAATGTTAAGGTACAGTTTTATAAATTGAGGGTTGGAAATGAAAATGATACTGATAAATATGGTTTAACTCTGGAGAATTAATTAGTGCATAGAAGACGTTTATAAACTTCAAAAATTAATACAAAAAAGGAATCAAAAAATTGAAGAATATACAAGAAATTCATCAGGTTGGATAGTTGACAAGTTACTAGATGTTAGCATAAAGGTGGTCGAATATAGTCCATTTGAATGATCTAGCTACATTGAATTACGTACAAAATTTTAAAATACAGCTTATAAACTTACCTGTATAAAAAATAATGATGATGATTGTTGAAATGGTGAGTATCAAGGTATTCTTGCAGAGACGAAAAAAAGGTTCAAAGAATTACGAAGAAATTGAAAGCAGAAACAAAAAAATTAGATTTTGCAGTCATAAAATTCCATGTTAAAATGAAAGACATCAGCAAATTTGACGCAACAGTAATATATCTATAAACGTTTACAGTTTTAATTATAATAATGAACTATGTCCATCTAGGATAACAAAAACTAAAAATAAAGATGTTGACTCATTACTGTTGATAACAAATGAGAATAGAAGTCATTATATATTAATGAAATCTTTAAGTCCTTTCATTCAAACCGGTAATTGTTAGAAAAAATACGGTTTTCCATATTGTTTATGGACGTTTGGAAGAAAAGATTTGTTAAATAATTATATAAATGAATGTTCAGTTCATACTCTGTTAAAATACATATCGGCTAAAGATAAATTGAAATTTACACTGTATCAGGAAATGATCAGAAGTCCATTTGTGATATATGCCGATTTTGAATTGTTGACAATATCTTTTTGTACGCCGGATCCAAATTCAAGTTATTCTATGTATATGCAAAAGTATTCAGCGAACAGTTTTTGTTGTTACTCGAAATGTGAGGCAGATCAATATTCGAAATTATACATTTATAACGGTAAAGTTGCTGCTAAGAAGTTTGTAGAATATTTCGAAGAAACAAAAAATTATGGATTTTTAAAATAATATAAAAAATGTACCTACCCCCAGATACATTTCGAGAGTATCAAAACGCATCAGGGTGTTATGTATGTAAAGAAAAATTTATGAAAGAAAATTATAAATATGGAAATCATAACCACCTTACTGGTATATTCCGAGGAGCTGCTCATCTAGAGTGTAACTTTAATATAAAGAATCCTAGTTATATCCCGATATTTTTGCATAACTTATCGAAGTACGATGTTCACTTGTTCATAAGAGACTTAGGATAGACGCCTGGAAAATTAAATTAATACCAATAACTAATCAAGAATATATCAGTTTTACTCATACACTAAAATTAGATTCATATATGTGTAAAAAACCAGGAAGATATAAAGACATAACGAGGGACTTGTGATTCTTGGGTACTTTTAGATTTGTGCCATCGACTTTAGATAAACTATCGAAAAATTCAACGGAATACCGGGAGTTATCAAATACTTTCCAAATAAAGAACAATTTGAGTTAATTACCAAAAAATGTTATTTATTAGTAGATTGAATTATACAGTAGATTGAATAATAGCATAAAAGAGAGGAAATGCATATATCAAAATGCATTAAACGTTTGGAAAGCGTTCAGTTGTAAAACATTTAAAAACTATCATAATTTATATCGTAAAGTAGATACATTATTGTGAGCTGATGTATTGAAAAACTTTTGAGGAATGTGTATGAAAACTTATTCACTTGATCCGGTGTATTATTTCACAGAACCTGGATTGTCATTTGATGCATTACAGAATCATACAGAAATGGAATAAGATTTTATGAAAAGTTTATGAGGAGGAATTTCAACTATTTCGAAACGATATGCAAAAGCAGTTAATCCATACATACTTGGGACATATAATAAAGAAAAACAAATAATTATATAACTATATATTGATGAAAACGAGTGATACCGATGGGCAATGTCTCAGAAATAGCCAACAGGAAATTTCAAATGGAAAGATCCGAACTGTAAACTTAGAAACGATAAAGGTGAAATTATAGAATTTGTTTTAAATTATCCTAAAGAATTGCATAAGATTCATAAGTATATAACAACGGCACCAGAAAATATTAAAATTGAAGATACAAATAAGTTGACTCTTCATGTTGGTAAAAGAGAAAAATATGTTGTAGATCATGAAGCTCTGAAACAATATTTAAATTTAGGACTGAAATTAGAAAGATCCACAAAATATTAGAATTTGACGAGAGTACATGGATGAAGCCTTACATTGATATGAATAAGCGCCAACAAACTGAACTTAAATTTGAAAAAAAAATTTTTTAGATAAATGAATAATTCAGTATTTGGTAAAACTATGAAAAACATAAGAAGTAGAGTTGAAGTGAACTTAGTGAAGCCCTACAAGGAATTGAACAGATTAGCAAATAAACCGAATTTTAAAGACTTTAAAATATTCTCAAAAAATTTAATTGCTTGCTATATGTAAAAACAACAATTAAAATTTTATAAGCCAATCTACGTAGGAATTTTTCTATTAGATGTAAGTAAAACATTGATGCAGGATTTCCATTATAATAATATTATGAAAAAAAATACGGAAATGAAGGAGATTTTTTGCTTTTTAATACAGACTCACTATGTTCCGATATCAAGATAACAGATTCTCATAGAGATATGAAAAAAATAAACATTTATATGACACATCAAATTATCCGAAAGAACATTTTCTCTTCAGATACAAAAAAAATTGTAGGAATGATGAAAGATGAAACTGGTGGATTACCAATTCAAGAATTTATGGGTATTAGATCAAAACCATATTGTTATAAAACGAAAAATTATGTACATAAAAAACAAAGGGTGTGAAGAAAAATGTGACGGAAAACAACATCCCTGTGGAAGAATGTAAAGAAACATTGAATAAAGAGACTATTTATAACACAGCGTATAATATTGAAATGATAACCATCAACTAAACACTAAGAAAACAAATAAGATTGCATTGAAAGGTAGTGATGACCGACGGCATAAATATTACCAGATGGTATTAATACACTAGCATCAAATGATTGGAAAATAAGTTCATAAAATATTTTTATAGAACCGATAGTCTATAATAAAACTGCATCAAGTTACCCGGATATGTTATCTATTGAAAATCAAAACTATAGGAATAAGTTAAAATCGGTTCTTAATAGTGAAAAAACTGACGAAGGTCTTGTAAATACAATGCTTGACAAATTTTATTTACGTGAGATACATTGAAAATAATTTTCTAATATTCAATCTGAACGGGCCCGAAACGGATCATTCCATAAAAAAAATAGCTACTCATTTTGCGGTAAAAATTTGTTTGATTCCTATTTTTTAAAGTGTTTAATGTCCATAAGCTTTTTCGATACAATAATAAATTTTCCAGAGCTAAACCATGTTTCTCAGTATTCTTTTTCATTTCCAACCCTAACTTTATAAAACTGTATCTTAGATTCAATTGCACTTTCATATTATCAAACAGTTATTTTTTAATAACCGACATTATTTTCGCTGTGATATAGTTCATGAAAACACTAAGATCGATAACCGTAATTTCAGAGAGTAGGTATTCTAAACCTTTATCATTTATAGTCGTTTTGAGGCTTTTACATTTATATCCATAAGTATTTCTGAAGTGTTTCATATTTTTCATGTGTATACCTATTAGTCACTTCTTTCTTACATATTACACTTACACTTAGGTTTATAGAAATATGAATCCGATATCCAGTCTCTGTTTCAGTTTTTTCTATGTTTTAGTCTTCTCATCTCCTTTAAATTACATCACATTAATTACATTACATTACAAAATACTTTTATTGTTTGACTCATTATATATCTTTTTCATTTGAAGTCATTTTCATGTATGAATTATTTAAAGTTGTTATTTTCTTAAGATGTTTCTTATAATTCTTACGCTTGAATGTATTTCTATTGTTACACAACGTACATTCATCCAATGATTTTGTACCTACCATTTTTATTACATTAAAGAATCAACTAATTTTAAAAATTTTCAAAAAATATAAAGCGACTCTTTAGAGACTTATAGCAAATATAAGTGACTCGTAGGTATTCATGTGCAGATTGAACAAGCAGCTCAGGCATGATAGGCAGCAAGGCTACCATTACGCTAGAGGTCGCAGGCATGAAATTGAAAATTTTTGGGCCTATAGTGATCTATCAGGTTGTAACAGGAGTTCTGTCCATTTTTCTAACTTGAAATAAAGTGAAAATCCTGTCAAAAATATATTTATTTAGTCTTCAACATAGTCACCAGTTTTTTTAATTACATCTTCCCATCTAGCCATAAGCTTTCTGATTCCTTCTTCATAGAATTCAGCCAGTTTGGGCTAAAAAAAAAACTAGCCCCCATTAATTGATTCTGTAAGCTCCTGAAAAGATGAAAATCGGTTGGAGCAAGATCGGAAGAACATGGTGGGTGATGCATGACTTCCCAGCTAAATTCTTCAATGAGATTTTTGGTTGCTCTTGAAGTGTGGGGTCTGGCATTGCCATGGTGTAGAATCACTCCTTTTCGATTGACCAAACAAGGCTGTTTTTCCTGTAAAACTGCTTGTAAACGCGTTAGCTGCTGACAGTAAACTTCAGATGTTATTGTTTGATTATCATCCATTAGTTCATAATAAACAATTCCCTTCAAATCCCACTATACATACAAAATAATTTTTTTAGGATGCAGTCCACTTCTCGGCTGTGGAATTGGCTTTGAACCATGACTTAGCCACTGTCTTTTGCGCTTAACATTGTTCTAAACTCTAAAGGATCCACTTCTCGACGTCAGTTATGATTCGGTCTAAAAAAGGTACCTGAAGTTCACGAGAACGCATGAAACACAACAGGTCACACGCTGTTGCCTGTTGATTTCTGACAAATCGTGTGGGACCCATTTCCCAGCCTTTGAGACTTTGCCAAGTCTTTTCATTTTCCGACATATGGTCATATGGCTTACATTAAAGGTTTTACTCAGTTCTCTAGTAATGCAGGTTGGATTTTCATCAATGGCAGCTTGCAATTGCTCAGAATTGAGTTGTTTTGAGCCTCCTACTCTCGGTTCCTCTTTCAGACAGAAGTCATCCTTTTTGAAACGTGAAAACCATGTTTTGCAAGTCTTTTGATTCACACCATCATTTCCATAAGTGTCTTTAAGTGTTTTTGCTGCTGAGCTTGCCGTATTGCCTTTATGAAATTCAAACAGTAAAATATGCCTGATATACTTTTTACCTGGAGTGTGCATTACAGCTAAATATATTTGTTAATAACGATAATTATCCCACAATCTGAAAGAAGAAATAATATTTTATTAATGACCATAGATAAGCATACAATATTAACAAGCTAAATTGAAGTAATCGTGCCCTAAACATACGAGTATAGCTCAAAAATTGGACAGAACTTCTGGTACATCCTGATATTTAATTTTACTTTTCAGTCCCAACCCACAGACATCTCTTATCTACGAGCACACATTGAATATCTTTATCCTACTCGGAGTGAGCGCCTGAGGAAGTAAGGGACCGTCGAGGAACCCAATAAGAAAAAAGGCAATTAAAAGCAAGATGAGTCTGACAGTTTGTATTTGGAAACCTTAATATGATATTAGTTCTTGGTTCTTCGTTGCGCACGTTTACCCATCCTGTTCGTAGACAGGATTGCTGGTTTCTGCTTCCTTTTCTCTTATGTTGGCTGTGAATTGAGTTGTTCAGATGATCAGAGTCCTTCGTGGAGATGTTGATTTTGGAAGTGCTAGATAGAGAGTCCGTGACGCAGAGCGATGCAACCTTCTTATAGAGGGCGGTTGGCTGAGCTCTGCTGCCTTAGCATGACCGCTCATTGGTTGACGTCGTGCTTCCGGACGTAAAGGAAACTTCGTCACTGGGTTCACTTCTGTGCCCTGTTTGCTCATTGGTGGATGAAAGCTAGCCTCTTTGCAGTATTCGTTTGCAGCCATACGATTCACTACAGGCTATTTATGCTAACTTTTTCCCAGTCTGATGATGTTTTAGCAGAGTTTATACGAATGATACCTTCCTGTGTTATTGTTCATGTAATGCTAATTTTTATTACGATAATACTTTTCAGGCATTGTAAAAAAACGTTCCTAAGCCAGGATTCGAACTCATGCTTGTATAGACGCAGCAGTGCTGTAAAAACTGATCATTCAAGTCCACCAGGATGTGGGTGATCTTGCTAGCGTGCAGCTTTGAAGCTTGCGTGCTGATGCACCTACGCGAGTCCGTTTTCTTCAGATTGAGGAAAAATTGAATCAAAATAGACGTGTCAATGCTAGCATGTGATTCTAACGTAATATTAAACATATTTATTGTAAAACTGAAACAGTAGTATAATGAAAGGGTGTGCGGATAAAATTCGAATAGGATCAAATGATCCAAAAACGAATAAAAGAAAGTAGTGTAAAGCAATATGATCATTCAGTATTCCCAAACAATAATTGGAAACTCTATATCTATGTTTATTACATGTTTTACATTTTAATCTCAACTGGGAAATGTACGTCTTAATGAGAATTCTGCGTGGACACTCTTTTATTATACATCTTGTCTTTATTGAAGGAAATCAGCCATGCACATCGTGCATATCCAGAAACGACACTATAGATCGTGGATCCGGGTCCTGTTGCTCTGTCCAGGCATTCACATCAGAGCCGTAGCATAAGTTTCTATTTTATGCACCCCAGAAATCATCGAAGACTCCAGAAATTGAAGCAGTGAAGGCTCGTTTTCGAAGACACAGTGTTACCTCTAAACTTCTGACTGAGCATTAAACTTCATCGATATATTATTATTGCTAGTTATTTAATTCATTTGAATAGAATGGAATGTGCTGAAAGATCATCCGCATAAAAAAAGACGAAGAGAACCTAATTATGACGAAAAAATGTTGAACAAATGACGCAGACATCATAATTTACAAAATGGAAACTAACAGCTTTAAAAATATAAATTGTTATACGTTATACAGCGTGGACCATTGGATAAACATTAAAATATTCGGCATGAATTCTTTCCCTGACCATTAGAAAATGGTCTTCAATTATTATGAAATAAAAACCTACTTTTTATAAAATAAAAAGATGCATGAATACAGAGTTGCTAACCAACCAAAGAATTATATAACTTAGAATAATACAAGAAAAAATGTTGCTTACCTTAATATGAGTGTAAATATTTGTTGTACTGTTCATGGTGGCTGAGATCGTTAGGCTACACAGTATGCACTCACATTTGACTTTAACTTTAAATCGTTCTTAGATTTTAAAATATGTTCCATCAAAAATAGGGTGCCCTGGCGTTTTTTTCTCTATTTCCGATACTTAAAGAGGATAAAGAACATGCAGTAGAACTTTTAGATGCTATCTCAACAATAGCTAAAACATACGATGACCAACAAAAAGTATCGAAGCAGTTGTTACCACTCATCACGAAAACTCATCTTCAACTGACTGCCGGGCTGTGAACGGGACCAAAAAGCCATTGCTTTACAACGACGTTTAAATGTGTTTCAAGTGTCGTACTCGGGAGTTCAACCTCGTTTTAAACCAAGTTGAAAAATTATTTCAGTGTTTTTAAATACATTGTATATGAAGAGTTAATGCAGTTGCATGTGATAAACTCACTGACGATACTTCAACTGAAGAAGATGAGACAGAGGCAGAGGAAAATGAGTTGCAGTTCGTCGTTCCGGAAAAAGACATCAATATTTATTATGTCAACAGCTCTGATCTTGTAATTCAGTTTACGTTGTCGAAATATGTACGCTGTGCTTCTCACAACCTAAGTCTTGTGGCCACCACTGATACCAAAAATGCTCTCAAACATCATCAATTTTCAATGATTGACCATACTACAATGGGGAAATGTTCATCAGTCTGGAACAAGTGGTCGTTTAAGTCTGCCGAGATAATAAAAGGAGTCCTCAATTGTATTCTGCGGTTCCCATGCACTACGAGATGGAATTCACTCCATGATGAGTTAACTCTTCTACCAAAAAACAGAGACAACCTCAGTGAACTTTTTACTGCACTACAGTAAAACAGACAGTTTTTTATGGGCTTTCAGAAACGTTTCCAAAAATACCAATAGTTGGTTGATGAACCAGACGTTCATGACGATATGTTGGCTACAATCACTCATACCTATTTCAAGTTGTGATGGGTGGGTATTAGCAAAGCGTGGAACCACGAGAGTAAAACAACT
Source organism: Trinorchestia longiramus (assembly GCA_006783055.1). Taxonomy (NCBI): domain Eukaryota; kingdom Metazoa; phylum Arthropoda; class Malacostraca; order Amphipoda; family Talitridae; genus Trinorchestia; species Trinorchestia longiramus. The sequence continues at coordinate 29,989 of VCRD01002810.1, forward strand.
TCACTGAATAATTACCTCTCTATTTCTGCCTCAATATTTAAGCCTGCAAGTTCTGCTGATGTTACAGAGGAGGCAAACTCGACATCGTTGGAAGATGAGTGTTTCGGCTTCGAAAATAAAGCTCATTAAGCGAATCATCAGAAAACATGCAGGTTAGGACGTATCTTAACGACAGTGTCAAGAAAATTGATAGCCTGAAATGACATCCTCTTATTCAAAAAATGTTTATTCGTTTGAACATAACAACGCCGTTTTCTGTCCGGATGAAGAGAAGTTATTCTCTCGCTTCCTTAAGGTCATCCTTCCATTGAAATAAACTTAGAAACTAAGCTGTTGACCAGTTGATTTTATTACGTTCTAATAAAAACTTTTCATTAAACGGTCCAAGTTCTGAGTTTTTGTACGGTATCTTCGTTGTGTGAGTTCCTTATAAGAATTTAAAGTCTAGCTGAAGTAAAATTTGTACATGACTTTTATAGTTTTTAATAGAGTATATTATCACGAGCACATTACGAACTTTGTTTAGGAGTGTGAAAGTTTCATCTAATATAATGTTACTCAAGCTGAAAATTAAATTCCTACAATAATGATATGTGAAGGTCCCCTATTTTCGAAGATACGAATTGGGGAAAGTATAGTTTGTTTGATTTAGATAACATACTGAATGTTTAGTTTATTAAATTGTTCAAGATACTAGAATGGATTCAATAGGGGTGTACCTCTGCAGCCGTTGCACAGGCGTTTCATCAAGGGCAGAGAAGATTTTAGAGAAAAAATGGAAGAACGAACACGACAGATTACGAATCGAAGACATTCGTATAGGATGTCTAGCTCGAGACCTCCTCTGCAGGAGAGACACAGAAAGAGAATACGGACGATTAAGGTCTACTTGCATACAAAAATTGAACCTACGACAGATTCGTGCAACCAACATTGGTTACGCCGAGATAGGTAGCTCGATCGAATTCCCGTCTAGAATACTAAATTTCCAAGGCCCGCTGATGAGGACAGACAGTATCAGCGTATTTATTTTGGTGGAGCTCGGAAATCCCAGCAAAAAACAGTAATGCTGAAAAATATGTGAGAGACAATCTCCTTGATCCAACCCTCCTGGGAGCTTCTCATGGAATGCAACTCAAAGAAATGTATGTAAATAATGTCTGCATAAATATAGTCTTTCAATAAAAATTTGGAGCATCGTCATACATCACCTATTTATGAAAAATATGGAGGACAACGTAGGCAGGATGTTATTTGTTTTGATGTTCGTTTTAAAATTAAATGAAAAATGAGTTATTGAAAATAAGATGATGTTTTCTACACTTTTTTCACTCATTTTTTCAGGTGATTCATAAGCTGCAGAAGTCGAACCAAAAAGTTAAACAATAATAATTGTTAGCCCTGCTGCTTGAAAGTCTAGTTGCGTTTGAATTATAGTGAAGCTAGTTTTTCGTACAACTGCACAACGCACGTACGCTTTAAAGTGGCGCCAAGGTTATTACTCTAAATGAATATCTTAAGGATTATTAACTACACTCAATTTACGAGTATCTTGAGACTTCAATATGTAAATTTGGTTTTAAGACAAAAGTAATTACTAAATTATTTGAATACATTTCATGTATTTAATATTTAGTATTTAGTATTTAAATACATTTAATGTATATAGTGCCCCTCACTGACAACATGCATGCCAAAAATATATAATAGTTGCAAGTTGTTCATGTAATTCTGTCCATTCCTTTTTCTCAAATGCTTATTAAGGAATCAGATATTGGCAATAAGTACACAAGTGGCTCATATAAGATGTGTACTTGTTTCTAATTTATTCTTATTTACGTCCTCAATGAACTATTTTTGCGGTTGATACTTCTGTTTTTCCAATATAACTTGAGTTCATAAAATATCATGATTATATAATGTTTTGCATGAAACGCTTACGCCTAAAACGAGGATCCAAACACAGGTAAGTTATACATCATTTACATTTTTGTATGCTGGATAATATAGGCTTTCTTATCTTCGTCACTTGCGCCCATGTCTTACAGTAGAGTGTTTGGACATAGAGAGCTTGAGCGTTCAGAACTAGAGTGCAACCCGTAGTCTGTGGGGCCAGAACGTCCACCAGGTTTTGAAGTTGTGGTTAGTAGTGTCCTGTAGAGGTGAACTTTATGGTTCCCGCTTACCCAAGTCCAGTGTTTTTTCCGGGTTGGTCGCATTCGAACGTAGAGGTTGCGGGAACAGAAGTTTGGCTTTGTCCGTGGTTGACCTAGGAGGTGTAGGCATCGCATCTTCAGGAGGCAGAAGCAAAGTTATTTCCTTTGTACTGTCTGTTAAATATCTTGTACCCTCATGCTGCTGCAGCAATTATGACTCCCCTCGGAATAGAAATTAGTTTCAGTAGTAGGATTACTTATCATAGAGTAAGCTATCGATGACTTACAACTACTTCTTTGAGCCCACCCAAGTTCCAATTTTCAATTAATATTGTGTATAAAAATAACACCCATACGTGGTTGGATGCATGGAAATAAGTCTTATAAAACAACTTTGAACTTGAACAGTAATTCCCACCGTTTGAGTCGTGTCATAGGTTGAGCCCAAATTGAGATAGTCAGTTTCATCTTGATTTATTGAGTCGTTTTAAAGAGTGGACCAAGGATAAGGTCAGGTGTTTCATCTTGATCTCTCAAGCTATTTCAAATATTTCGCCCAAACTGTTTCTGAGATCTACTATTTTTGCACCATAGGGTATTCCATGTTACCTGCTGGTCGACGAGTTCACTCCTGGCAGTCAACTACTTACTTTGGGCAACGGAATGTGCTACAAAATGCTGGACTACCAACGAGGCCATTTAAGAGTATTCACAGTTTCAGAGACCTATGTCTCTTTCAAGTAAGTACAGCGCGAATTCTTTTTGATTTTTTTTAAATGATTGAATATATTAAAAAAATCGTTATTGTTCACTCTCAAACATTCACACAATTAAAAATGTCACAAAAATTATAATTAATTTTGTATAACAGATGTTTTTTACTTCCTTGACTGGGAGGTTCGATTCTTTTTGTCGCGGATTGTGCTAACGTATAAAATCTCAGACATAGAGCACAAACTAGCTAGCAAAACTTCGAAATTTTGACGCGTGTTGTTGACAGATTCCAGTCGATCGATTTTTATGCAAGTAACTCAGCACCAGTTTCAGGAAATTTTAAGCCCGTTAATACGATATCAATATATTGTTAGTATGGGGGATGAGGTTCATGTTACGAGCACCCTACATTTTCTGCCTCCGTCATTATCGTGACCCGACACATCGATTTTGGATGAAAACGGCAAATTTGTACCAACTGGGATTGGAAACTCCTTACTGTGCAAAAATGGGGAGATTGAAAATAGAATGCTTGGAGACGTGAGTTTCTTCTAGAGACTAGGATTCTTCCAGGAGATTAGGAGTAGGAAAATGTCACTCCTATTTTCAAAAAGGGAACAAACGTGTTCCTAATAATAATCGCCCAAACAATCTTTCAGATGTCATCAGTAAAACAACAGAAAAAGTACACGAAGTCCGTATAACAAAGCACCTCCAGTATGGATTCAGGGAAAAACGTAGCTGTTCAACAAACCTCCTCGACATTTTTGGGGCAAGTGAACCGTATATACTGCACGACTGTACGAAACCTGTAAACCATGTATACCTTGATTTTCATAAAGCTTTGGACAAAGTTCCCTACGAAGGGCTAATGATAAAAGTGAAAGGGCATGGAATGCATAGTAACCACATTTGATGGATACGAAACTGGCTTGATGATCACACTACACTAGTGATGATAACACTTTGTAACAATTTTTTCATGTCTTTGACCAATGTATTTTATTACTTGGTTGTTTTTATCTGGATAACAAAGAAATAACAATTATTTTGTTCAAACTTTCTTCTCCTGATATGGAGAGCAGCGTTTTGAAAAACAGGTAAGAATGCACCTGCTCTCACATATCCTGACATTCTGTCATCCATAACTCCAGCGCCCCACTGCTCTGATCTCTCCATGCCTCTCCTCCTAAGCTACATAGATTACCCATGTTTACAGAGGAAAAGTCATTATAAGAGGATGAAATCAATGATGCCAATTTCACATACGCAAGTGAGGAGAGAAACTCACACTATCCCAACTAATATGACATCAATGACGTGATCAGAGATCTTGGTCTCATAAAGTCAAGTGGCGAGCTTCTAGCGTCGAGACTCAAGCAGTGGAATTTGTTAGATGAAAGTGTTCACATATAAAGTCAGAGAAACCTCCCCCAGTATTTTCAAAGTGTTTTAGTAGTCAAGTCGAACTTTGCTTCTGACGCAGTGGGGCCAGTCTGATAGAGGTAATTGGCATCAACTCTAATTTCAACGAGTGGCGCATCTCTATGACATTTTGAGCAGAAACTTCAAAACAGTGCTGCTTTGCCACGAAATATGTATCCATCTCTTCCCTACGCTCACTTTGTCCAGTTTGTAAAAGAATACAGTAGTGTCAAGATATAGCTAGATATCTTGAAATATCAAGAGTATGGTTTGAAGTTTATAGGAGATAACCGATATCGGATGGGTCCCCAAGGCAGCTTCACAAAGTTTCTTCGTCATCTTTGCTTTTGAGACAGCAGGGACACCATGACACACCACAACAAATACGACAAGCAGCAGCAGACCTAATTTACTGTGGGAAAACAACGTCAAATGGGAGCTAGAGATGGAGCTAACACATTTCTGTTTCCTACACTGCACTCAAAATTGGACCTTATGAAAGAATTTCTAGCAGCCAGTGTTTTCAATCAAGAGTCTGCACCTTTCAGGTGTCCAAGATTTCTTCCCTTATCTGTCTGCAGCGTCTACGTCGGTCTACAAATAAAGACAGTAATGGAGTGCGTAGAGTTTTCCAAGAAGCCCACTAAGGAGGAGAAAGTAGAGTGTGGTTCTCGGCTTTTCGGGGAATAATGAAGCCAAAAACGATGTGAATCTTGTTGAGACATTGGTGACAAACTATGGCAAGATGAATAGGAGGATGTTCCTCAAAGTCCATATTCCTAACGCTCTTCTTGGTTTATTCAAAGAGAACATGTGGCGTGTTTTAAGGAGCAAGGCTAGTGCTTTCACCAAGATATATTGAGCTTTCAACGCATTTCTAAGGTTTGAACTCACAGTTAGATGAACAAGTATTCGATCGGTCTTGCAAATTCCAACTTTTTAATATTTTCTCTATGTGACAACGATCACAATTTTAAATCCTAACGACTCAAAGTTTACATTACGGCAAGTATATTACTACTCGAAAAATTTTCAAAAAGTTCTCGATGGAGATTTTATAACAAAAAGTATAAAATCACTAGGCAAAAAAGTACTCCATACATAATGCTAAATTTGTTTTCATATTGTGCTGCCTATCCTTTGATTACTATTATAGCATTATACTTTGAAGTGAGCTTTTTCAACATACTGGCAGGAGTGTTGGTCCATTCTTTCCTGCAAATTTGTCCTAAATCATGCAAGTTTCGAAGCTTTCGCTTACTGACTTAAATTTTAGTTCTCTCTAAAGATTCTCTATTGGATTCAAGTCCTAAAACTGACTGGGCCACGGCAACACCTTTACAGTGTTTTCTGCAAATCATTTTAGTTGTTTTCCAAGTATGTTTTAGATCATTGTTTTGCTGGAATTGTCAATCTTTTACCAACTTCAAAAAGTCAACTGACTAGAAAAAAATTTTCTGCCTTAATCTCACGATACATGGCCCCGTTCATACGTCCTTTGATGGTATGGAAATTGCCAGTACCGTATGAAAAGCAGCCCCAAATCAATGTTTCCTCTCTCAAACTTAATAATAGGTATGGTGTTTTTTTACTTTAAAAGCTTCATGGTTCTTTCTTTTAACATGACGTAGATAATTATGACTTAATGGCTCTATTTTGGTCGTCTATGACCCAAGAATATTATTCCAGCAGTCTTCTGGTTTTTATAAGATGTTATTTGTAAATCCTAAACAAGCTTTAACGTGACGTTTGGTCATAAGAGAAACTTTTCAACCTTTGTAGGATCGAAATCAACATTCTCTCAACGCATTTGTTACAGTATGACGAAAAAATCATTGTTTCAATTGCTTTCAATTTTTCTATCTATTCTATTCGGCTAGTTTGTATTTTTTTTAAGCGACGCTCACCAGTTTATTCATAATTCGGGTCAATATTTTCTCTGGAGCACACGTTCGAATTAGATTTTTGCAAGAAATATGTGCCTTCTACTCTTATATTATGGATTCCACTGTCGAAGGATGCAGGTTAAACTGTTAAAGGTTTACAGATTTATTGGTATCAACAATTTTATTTTGGGTGCCTACACTGAGTTTCTTGATTTGACGCATTAATGAAACACAGCAAAAGATAAAAACACGCTGCACTCGTTTTAATCGTGACGTAAATGGCATTGACAAGATGTCTCAAAATTTATGAGACTCATGAAATTGGCAATTCATAAATTTAAAATATAAAATATACAATATAAGGCAAAATTCCGATAGAGATGAAAGTAAAAAAAATATATTTTGGCCCTGTGTATTGAACACTTTTAGCCAGGTCATTTCATATATTTTGTTATCAAATCATTAACGAGAACTTTTTGAAAACTTTTCTAGCAGTAATATACTTTCCATGATGTAAGCCTTAAGTTGTTATAATTTATAATTGTGATTATTGCCACATAGAAAAACCTATTACAATCTTTAATTTTTCAACGCGTCTCGAAAACCGACCAGTGTAGTATAAATATGGTAGGACACTACGTGCGGAGTCTGATTCGCTTCAAATTTTTAATTTCTAATGAACCTATTGTGTCACTTATGTAATATTACAATAAATAACAGCTACTAACGCATCAAATGCCATTTTGTATCTGATTTGTACAAATCAGAGTTAAAATTTGCCACTATATCATGGTGGGAATCCATAAATTTCTTATTTATCATTATCCTAAACACAAACTCAAGGTTAGATGTTAATTTCGGTAATTTTAATGTCTTCTAGATTTAGCAAAGAAAAAATAACAGCCCCACCTCAAGCACAAAAATCGTGTTACACAGTGTAACTTATGATTGAACCAATTATTTGACGCATGAAACATCAAGAGTCCTCAAGCAAGCGTTCGGGACTTGTTCTTCTTCATCATGTACATCACATCAAAGACTTTGACTTCAGAATCATCATTAAAATCAACAAATTAACCGACGACACAAAACGACACAAATGGCACAAAGCGTTCACTGAAAGAGACAAAGGGGTTCTCCAATCAGACTCAACCGTCAACTACAATGAGCCAAAACCTAACAAATGAGCTTTATGCAGGCAAATGGCTCCAACATCGCCTATTGACGTAGTACAGCAACAAATAAATGTTAATATTATTAAGATCTTAATATCAACTCTCAAGCAAGAAAAATAAGTGAAAAACAAAGCATCAGAAACACGAATTGGGTCCCATGTCACACGAGTCAAGGAACGTAATATTACAGCTATATGAAGCAATAGTCCTGCACCTTTTGGAATATACGGAGCAACAATAGTCTCTTACCCTATAAAGAGATATTAATGAAATAGAGAAAATACAGCGTTAAGTGACAAAACTTATTCTTGAACTCTGCAACCTTAGCTACGAACGGTGTCTTCTGTAGGTTTAACTTATCTCTCTAAAATAAAAACGATTACTGGGTCAACTCATTGATTCTTACAGGTATCAAAACAGCCTGAATAATGTTACCCTGGAACGACTTTTCGACAGAGTCGATGACGTGTGAACCAGAAATAACGGCCAAAAATACATAAAAAGAAACTTATGGACACCCCAAGCTCCAAACTTTATTCTAGTTAAAATTCTTGAAATTTGGAACCAGCTGCCTGAAAACGTCGTTTCTGTGGACGCTATAAACAGATTAAAAAAAAGATCTTCGCAAATTTTGGATAAGAAACTCCCTTCCCCTTCAGTACTATAACATGCTGATTCTATATCCCTAACTCCTTGGGTCTGTGTGTGATTGCGTTACATGTGCGGGACTAAATTGCCTGTGCGTGAATAAAGTGCGTGTACGTGACTTAAATGGCTTGCAAATTTGAGGTCTATGTTCGTGTTTGACGCCTTGAATTAAAATGCCGTGTTACTTAAGTAACAATGCAAGAATAGGCTGAACAGCTAGTTTTGATTACCTTATTCTATTCTATTCATTCGGCTTTAATTACGGAGATACATGAACCATCAAGAAATAACAATTGTGGATGTAATACATTTTAAACACCTAGTTCTAGGAATTAAAAATGATATTGATATCCTTTTCCGTACAATCATATTCCAGGGTATACTTGCAGAAACCACAGATCACACGAGGAGTCCAAGACGTGCCCTGGTCTCCTTTGCGAATTAAAGAGTTATTTATGTACGGTTCAATATATGAATCACCAGAAATACTTTATTTCATTCGTTTTGAGCCAGTATATATAATGCCTACAGGCTTAACAAAACACTTAGCTGAGGCTTCTAGTGTCATGTGAAAAAATTATTGTACATGTATATGATAGATATAAAAAAGTATAAATGTAGATCACTAATGTAAAATAAAATTAGCAAAAAATTATATTGGGCTACAATGAGGGAATAATATTGATGCAAAGGAAAAATTGTTATTACTTTCGTATTTAGTGGACAAAATTTACATACGAAATGTGAATAAATAGCTTCGAATTAGAATATTTTGGTAGCCCGTTGTTGTCGCGTCAGGAATGTAACTCGCCAACATTTGCCTTCCTACAGCTCTGCACGGCAGCACTGCCTAGACAACGGAATGGAGCTGGTTCCTCGCCCTATTTACCCCAGAGTGAGACTTGCCTGGCAAAAACATAAAGCATCAGTTAAAAATTAAGCCTTTTTTCCCTCCAAACAAGTGGCAAATGATAATGAATATATGAATGAATATATTTTGGATTCTCAGAAGTTTAAATTACAGGGCACTATGCATTAATTTTGTCACAACGTGTTAACTATGTGCGTTTGGTTATTAACGTTTATTTAAAGCCTCTTTGGGCTTCTCTGCAATTTCCTAGGACTTTTTAACCGGTTCAGTACGTGTTATTGGTGGCTTGCTCGCGAGGAAATGGCGAATCAAGAATATCACCTCCATGTTTTTCTTAACTTTACGTTCGTTATCGATGGAATATCCAAGCTTCTATTAACACCCACAGAGGTGAACTCAAGGATCACAACCTTGTTACTTTAATTTAAAATTATTTTTGTTGGTGTGGGGCATTTGACAAAAACAGGACGGAACAAAGCAGAAAATGATCAATGGAAATTTTCTTTCAAGCTCGCTGTGAACCTTGCGTAATTTTATCTAGTATTTTGCTTTAAAGTATCTAATTAGCTGACAAGGTTTCTCGGTTTCCATACTTGACACAGGCCCAATATCTACTATATTTTCAAATATTCATTACATTTATACGTATATTTAAGGGATTGGTGTCTTCGAACCCAGATACACTTACGGTTGCTCTAAAACCAGGTACGGATGGTATTGATGAACAGTGATAATTAAGAAACGCTAGCATATACCAAACGCTGTCAGTTGTGCAATGCCCATAAACACAAATGAATATGGATGAAGCTCAATTAACGAAATCGATTTCTTATACTACATTACAGTATTTCCATATTTTGTTATTGCAGGACTACGCCATCTTGAGGATCAATACCCGCATCAACTATTGGCTTGACTTGCAGCGGCAGGAAGACGGGACCTACAGGGATGTCAACCAACAGATTCAGACGACAGAGGGAGAGCTCAACAGGTGGATGAGCGGGGAACCCTCTGGAGGAGACGAGAAGTGCGTGGTGTTGGTTTTGGCAAACGGCTTATTCTCGTACGGGGATCGTTTGTGTGAGGGTAACGTTACGATGAACGGCTACTGCGTTCTGAAGGTGTAAGGAGATGTGAAAAAACAGCATACAAATCCTCCATGACAAAATTGCGATACAGTTTGAAAAAATCAAACTAATTTTTTCAACATATTGTGAAATATTGCTACTAAACTAGATCAAGAGTTGAAGGGCGATGCAGGCGATGAGATAACTATGAAATATGTTACCCCAGTTTTTCAATTTTCTTATGTTCCACTTCACCCCAAATCAAGACATGAACCAGCGCGTGTGACGTTTCTAAAAGTAAATACTAGAGTTCTTGTAATCAGTTACGAAATGGTACTATGCTTATTGGAGTATAATTTTAGCTCGGATCGTGTCTCCGTAAGTTGAGAGTTTGTGGAGAACTCAGGTATTCAGAGATTCAAGGGAAGATGAAGTTAGGAAATCCCTGCTGTATAGCAACTAATTGAATACATATATGTTACTCTGAAATCATTGCGTAGCCCACTTTTCATTGCTTGCAATTATGAAATATGTTGTCACTGTACGATATCTTCAATAAAATACATAGACTACTGAGAAGGTAATATAGACAGCATATTATCTTCACCGTGTTTTAATTGCGTGAATTTATTATGAACACTTTCAATATGCACATAAACAGCTTTGAAGATGTTTAACACACGAATAAGAAATGTATGTGATGAACGTAAAACATTGTTTTTTGAATTCAGAAGAATATTCACAATTTTTGAATTGAGAACAGTCTGAAAGAGATTCTGGATGTGTTAAAGAAAAAGCAGCTTTTACTGTCACAATACCGAAAGAACTTTCAATTTTTTATTCTGTTTTATCAGCCAACGCAAGTTTTTCTCCCCACTCCAAGGAAGAAATTTACCTATTATAGCGAAAGTGAATTTTTAACCGAGCGTTATGAAACAAAACCCATATGGTATACTAGGGCAACCCCCAAATGGTGCATTATAGCAACACCCAGGTGGTACACTGTAGCAACATCCGGATAATACATAGCACGAGTCATATGGTACATTTTAGTAGCATCCAGGTAGTGTATCAGAACAACATCTAGATGGTATTTCATGCAATACTCAGATATTGTACTTTAGCTGCGCATAGACGTACATTAATACTTATGTAGTAGTTTACTGCGACACCTAGATTGCACAATGGACCAAACGGCTCGTTTTTATTTCCTTATTCTATTCTGCACCAATATTTATGTATTTTGCAATGTGAGGTTACTGTTGAGTAAAGATCCATCACTGACGGTACGATTACTCCTATCATTATTTACTCGCATTGCCTGTGTATGATTGAGATGCGTGTGCGAGAGAGAAATGCATGTGCGTGATTAATATGCCTCTCCGTGATTTGATGTCTTAATTTTAGTCGGCATAAAACTTGGGTAGCAACCCAAGAATCAAGAAATCGGTTTGTTCCTGGTACGAAATTATATTCTAATCACAATATCGAACATTCTACTCCTGAGAAACTTGGGATCGTTTGGCTTTGTTCTTTAAGTGGATTCTTGTGAGTCGTCCACAAAAATGTAACCTCATTTGTAATAGATGAATTTACCTTTTATATTCTGAACTTATACTTGGTAAAGTTACAATGATTCAGTAAATTTCACAAGAAAATCGTAATGATATAATTAGTTACTGCATGCATGTATTAGTGATACTCAGACAAGAATGTCTGCCTGAGATTATAAAACTATGAGAAGCTAGTCGTTTTATTCTCTCAAATTTCACTACCTGTACACAACAATTATATCATACGATGATGTTAGGGCGTTACTTCAAGTGTCAATGGGCAATTTTTGGTTATGAGAAAATGTACTCCAGAGTAAAATCTTTGAAAGACGGTTGTTAAAATATTTTTTGATTCATTAAACATTATAGAAACAAATCTTCCGCAAAAAATTTATTTCTTAAAGCTTAGCTTCAGTCAGATTATGTCATTTTATGAAACTAAAATTTAGAATGATTATATAGTACTCTTTTTTCTTATAACGGTCGGAACAAAAACCGTTTCACCCTAATAAAAATATATAAAACAAACCCAAAAAGGCCATAAAGTTTGTTACGTATCAAATGAGAGAGTAAATTTGAGTTTTTTCAACAATCTTGTGTACTAAAGCAGAGGTTGTTTGTGCAAAAAATAATCTAATAACCAGAAATAACCGAATACTGCGAGTAACAGTGAGTAAGAATAATGGAAAATTATTCCTCATATAATGGATCTACAATTACAGTGCAAAAAACTTTATAATAGTACTAATCAACGAATTTCAATTAGTGTTCTCGTTGAACACTGATTAAAACATGCTGAATTATTACTCATGCATTTCATACTTCTCATAGTCGGGCAGAGTTCCTAATTAGCTGATCGATTAGCTCAGTGCTACCAGAAATCGTTGCAATAATGCAATGTCTAGAAGGACTTATTCGTTGATTGAATGTTGTCAGGAAGTCCCTCTGCACTGCAACTAAAGGTGTATTATGTTTGCTATAAATTTTCACTTTTCTTGCTTTCTGTTCCTTGCAACATTTCGTCATTATAGGTTACTTGATAACAGTTTTGTTTTTTAGTACAAATCATTCGGTACATCAGTCTCTAAGATACTTAATAAAACTTTAAACTTTTTTAATAATTTCTAAAAGAGTGAAGTTACTCTTACTTCACCAATCTCTAGGTAAATTTAAAAAATGCCAAATCGAGAACAAAATGAAACTTAACATTAACGTCAACAATGCCTGGTGAGTGATGAACCTCACCTTGACAGTGAATATGATACAATGCTCGAGTATGGAGGAAAGTCTGGTAAGATGTCCAGAAAAACGATCATTATGCCTATACGATGAGTACCGAAATACTCGGATAGTTAAAACTATAATGTTTTTGATGTGGACATCATCCCACTATCCCACTATACAGTATGGACCACAAAAAAGTAAACCCAACTATAAATGTTAATTACTTCACAGTGAATGAAGATATATTAGGTCTGTTATTTGCATTAAGTGCAGAGAAATTTTCTACATAAAAATGTCGAGTCAAATCAAATTGGTTCCACTTCTATGTCTCACCAATGAGATAAATGATAGCTGCAAAAATGTGAGTTGCACATGAAGTATATTAAGATTTGGGTTTATGGCCGACCGTTAAACATTAGTAACTTTCGATAAAAATGCTTAAGTTTCATTTGCACCGAAGATATGACATAAAATTGTTATCATCCTCCTTCCAAAGAATTGTTCTAATGATTTGCAATATTATCCTTACAAAGCTAAAATTAAGCAACAACTTCTCGAAGGAGATTATGCTCGTCGCTTAAGATTTGCTCACTAGTTCGCTGAACGTCCAGAAATTTTTACTAAATGGTTAGTGGTGAGAGATGAATGCACATTTCATATCAGTGAAGCAGTAAATAAGCAGATGTGCAGGCATTATGCGCCGAAAAACATCTTCCTGAAGAAAACACTTCTATGTCTATGAGCAACAGATTAGGAAAATCAGGTGCGTGTGTCAGCAATTAGAAAAAGGCAAATAACGTTTTCATGCAGGTAAAAGTTGACAACATTTGACTGCAGAAAATAGTTTCATACAATTGTAAAATAGATTATGGCAATTTGAAAACCAGTAACTGCAACAGTACGTTTAAATAATTGTATCGGTTTAGTGAAAGTAAGTCACGAATAATAACTGTTTAATCGTATCGTTTCATATATAAAAATTATTAGGTATGTTTTTGAACGAAATATGTTCAACTGTTTCCCCAGATGGAGGAAACACCAAAGAAAATCTAACAACAATTTCTAATTTTGATAGGCATGCTTATGAAGTTACGTTTATACGAAACTCATATCGTCCATCTTTCAGAGCAGCGATTCTCGAGCTGCATGTATGATATGCGTACTAGTCGTAGTGCAGCGAATCGTAGAGCACAAAAGTAAACAATATATATAATAAATGAATATCAGTGTACTTCTCAAGTTTATCAAAATTCTTACAATCAAAATGTATAGTTATGATACATATGTTTATGAGGAGAATTTATCATTAAATCACCCAGAATTAGTTCCCAATCCATTATATGAACTGTTTTACAATACTAAATTAGAAACATAATAAACTACCACATTTATATCACATCAACCTCTACAAACTCATTATATATAAACTAAATACGTATAGATATATGCAGGTATATATATGTCCATACGTGCGCATGTATGTATATACCTACATACATGTGCATAGATATATATGAATATACACATATACATATCATTAGAGACACACACGTATATATATATATATATATATATATATATATATATATATATATATATATATATATATATATATATATATATATATATATATATATATACATTTTGATTTTTTATATCAGCAATAACAACGGAATCTAGGTATTTAACAACGTTTGTTTTCGAAAATGTATACTTTTAACTTGGTTCTTTTTTACATGATGTTTTGCATGTACATGTATACGTTAACAAATGCAGGTATACAATGAAATATTACCATAGAAGCATGTATGGTAGTAATTATAACCAAAATTTTTTTCAGTACAATAGTTGATTTAATAACAACTACTTTGTATTCTTTTGGATAAACAGCATGAATATTAGCCATTTTTCAAGCCATGTGCGTGAAGTAATTTGTAAGTACAGTTTTGATTATCATGATAAATATTTGAAGTTACACGTCACTTTAATAAATACCTACACATTTTTTGTGTGATGGTAATCTTGAACGTTGAGAACTTGTAACGTATCCATTGAAACATACAGTTAGCTTTGAAATCATTAGTATACACACCAAAGATCAATACTTTTATTTTTTTCTTAGAATTTCATGCTCGCATTATACCGTATTATTTATATGTTACAAAGTACATTGAAAGAAATTTAAAGCTCAGGTTTTAGCATGACAAATTTGACTTTAAAAATCTAAGAAGAATGCAATTCAAAATTAGATTGACAAATATCCGTGGAGTTAGAGCAGACGAACACAATAACGATATTAATTCTCAATACCACGACCTTTCATAATTAATTCCGTCACAGGGTCTTTGTATTTTTCAATCAAATTTGAACATGCTTGTGCTGTGATATTTTCCATTCTTCAATGACTCCGTGTCACTAATTCTTGAAAGTTATTTGAATCACGACAATTTATGTGAACTTTTAATTCTTGATATAAATCTGTCGTTCTGCAATACTCATATCACTTATTTTTAAGCATTTTTTTATGGTAAAATTCATGTAAATTTGTTTAGTGCTTGAATTTTCTACCTTAAATGTGTTTGACTTATGTCTACTCAATGTTGATGAGTAACACTGTATTAAATGTTATTGTAATAGAACGTCTTAAGAGTTTACTTAGTGATAGAAACCTAGCTTCACGGCGCTTACACTTGTATCGCTCTTAATCGCTCTTCTGCGTAGTTATATACACATTCGCCTATGTACTCAATATGCCTAAACTCTCACTGTGCTCATTGTAAATAAATTTGGTAAGCGTCATCATAGTCATGTGATTTATCCTAGCTTTTTAACACATTTTACGTCAATCATAATAAGAAATTAAAACCTAACTTTTATCGCATTATTTAATTGTAAAATTATCCTAGAGAAAACCTGGAGGGCAACACAAACTAACGTGGGTTGTTGCTCGTCATTTCCCCAGAAGAGCTCATAGCACACACTGTTTTAGACGTACTCTACGGTTTCTGTTGCATTTTCTGTGATGGTTAAGAATAATAAGTGATTGTGATGATTACTAAATCATGTCTGCAGATAGTTTTTTCAGTCAATTTTCTGCTAGTGATAGAATAGAATGGATTCGAATAAGGCAATAAAAACGAACCGTTTGGCCCATTTTTGGGTTGCTACAAAAGTCCCATGCTTTCTAAAGTAGAGGCATCAATCACACTGCTATACCCCAATCACACAAGTCAATTCAGTCACGTGCATGCATTTCACCCACGCAGAGGCATGACAGTCATGAGTTAGAGACATATAATTAGAACATCACAATGCTGGGGGGCTTGTAATCCAACAATTATTGAAACGATTTTTGAATGTGTTCCCATTGCCTACAAAAACAATGTTTTCGGGTAGCGGGTTCTAAGTTGAGGCAATTCTAACGGGAAACATGTCTATAGCATTGGATGCCTTGAAGTTTCTCATGATTAGTTTCTGACTGTTATTTCTGGTTCTTACGTTACTGTCTCGTTTGTAAAGCACTTCCAGTGTAAGATCGTTTGGGCTGTTGAGATACTTATAGGTTTCGATGAGTTGCCATCACAGTCTTCATTCTTCCAGGGAGATGTGCTTAAGCTGTCGGAGACGTCTTTCGTAGCTGAAACTGCAGAGTTTTAGACTCATTTTAATTGATTTTTACTGAACTGTTTTCATTTTATTAATATTTTTTCGAGTTGCATTGCATATTCCAATGCGGACGGACTAGCGCTTTCTAGAGCGGTGGTATTATGTTCTTTGACTTGTATTCAAAGTTCCATGATATGAAATCAGAGATCCTCCTTGCATTTCTGAAGCATTTTTGCTCGTGTTTGTTTTATGTGATGTATTCAATGATAATAACTCCTAGATCTTTTTTTTGCTGCACTGCTTCATTGGGTATGTCGTTCATTGTAGGTTGGAAATGCTGCCTATTTGCACTAACGTGTGTTACTGAATATTTATCAATATTGAAGCTCATTTCTCAGGTTTCAGTCCTTTTGTTGAATACGGTTCAGGTAGGATTGGATAGTTTCTTTGTGTCATTCGGTGAATGCTTGGTGACAGAGTTTCGGGTTATCAGCGAATTTGTCTATCTTATTGATGTTTCTAATACCAATGTCTTTGATGAGTAATAGATGATGAAGAAGATTGGACCTAAACCGCTCCCTTGAGGAACTCCTGATATCACTTGCGTTGAATCACTTGCTTGATGGTGAGTCATCAATCATTGAGTGTGATCAGTGTTTCGTATCGAGAATAGTTGCCCTGTATTCCATTCACTTCTACTTTGACCATGAATCTCTCGTAGGAAACTTTGTTGAAACCTTTTTGAATGTCGAGATACACACGGTCTACAGTTTTCGTACGGTCGTACATGCGGCTGACTTATCCAAAGAAGTCAAGGAAGTTTGTGGGGCAGCTACATTTTTCTATAAATCCATGCTGGATGTCAGTTATCAGATTTTGGTCATTATGATGCTTTGTTATACCGACTTTGAGTAGTCTTTCTATTGTTCTAGTGATGACAAATGTTAGACTGATTGGACGATAGTAATGAGGTGTTTGTTGTTCTTTTTGAAAATAGGAGTGACATTTGCCTTCTTCAAATTCTCTGGAACTATGCCAATTTCAAGCGATCGAGTGAAGATGTTTGCTGAGAATTTGCTAATTATTTCTGCTGTTTCTTTGAGTATCTGCGAAGCAAGGCCGTCGGGTCCGATTGACTTATGTGGGTTTAAAATGTTGAGCTGTTGTGCTACATCTTCTACTGTAGATACACCATTTGTGAGGATTTCCTGAGGATTTAAAGCAAGAGGTGGAAGTATTTCATTTAAGTCTTCCCGAGTGAACACTGAAGTGAGGTATGTATTAAGAATTCTGGTTTTACTTGTGTAATCTGTTTGAGTTGTGCCTACGGGATCGACCAGTAGTCCAATATTATCACTTTTGTGTCGCCTGTCATAACATATTCGTAAAAGCTTCTCGGGTTAGTGTCGGCTTGTGCTTCAACTGCAATTTCTTCATTTCGTTTTGTAGATTTCATCGTTCGCTTAACAGCCCTGCGGGTGCGGATATGTTCTTCAAGATAAAGTTCTATTAGGTATCGTTTAAATATTCTGTATGACAGTTGTCTGACATTGATGAAGCGTTTCATTTCTTATGAAAAACCATAAGGAGTTATCGACTAGTCTCATTTGCTTTGTTGGGATATGGTGTTCAGTGGCGGTCGCCACTTTTTCTTTCAGTGTCACGTAGTATTGCTCGACGTTTTTGTTCCTCATCAGTACTTAGTAGTCAATGCTGCCAAGCTCCTCATTCATTGGTTCGAAGTTTGCCTGCTCGTTGTCGAGGACGTGTTTTCGTTGAGTCCTTGTGTTATAGTCGTGTACTTCGAGAGAGCAGTCTATCATATGGTGATCACCGATTTTGTCAAAAACGTATAATTCAATTATGCATGGGTCAGGGGTCGTTATGAATATATCAAGAATATTGTATCGTCTAGTCCTGTTCGTTGACTTGCTACTGTAGGGAATTTGTATTTATCAGGTGAATAAATATAGAACTGGGTGTTCGATTTTGACAAGTAGTCCAGTTTATGCAGGACAGATTGAAGTCTCCATGATTAGTGATTCGGGAGGAGCACCGAGGATATTATCAAAATAGCCATAGTCTTCATCATCGTCAATTGCTATACAGGTTAGGTTTCTGTACGCAAGTACAGTTTTGATAGTTTGTCTTGAAACTGGTTGGATGATGAGATGTATAATAGTATTTCTGTTTTTTTCTGTCACTCGTTTGAATTTGATTTGTGATTGCAGCTTCGCTTTGATGTAGATAAGGGAGCCCCACTTCTGTTGCTGCGCGAAGGTTTCTCGACAGGATGGAAAACGTATCCTTTCAATGAAACTTTCACTAGGAGATGTTTTCCATTTAGATTTAACGATGTTTCATTTACAGCTATGATCTCGTACGACAAAATTGATGTAAAGGGTCGTATTTCCTATATTCTCTAAGATACTTTGTACGTTACCAACCAGTATCTTGTTTTGTCCTAAGTTATGGTCTCTAAGTACTATCATTTTCGGTGTGCTCCTCTGTGCCGTGGTGGTTTTTTGAACGGCCGCTCTGGGTGGTCGTTTTGTGTCATTTCCCTTCCTGCAATTGATCTCTGAAGTCCATGTTTCATCCTGATATGGGTTCATATCTGTTGCATTTATTGGGTGGTGTGATAGTACGTTTTTGCCTAATTTGGTTGAGAGATGGATTTTAATTAGCAAGCGCAACTTGCTTTCAGTGTGTTTCCAAACTGTTGTAAATCTTAATTTATTTACTGACTCAACTTTCTTTAAAATCCTTTATTGTGATAGACTTGTGTTTGCTCTTCTTTGAGCAATAATCGGCGTGGGTTTTTTGAAGAAAAGCATGTCGCTATCTATTTTCTTTTTTACGCGTCAGTAGGCATCCCTGCAGAGCAAGAAACGTAGGTGCAGCAACATGGTCAAAACTATGAATTCAAATGTTTCCACACTTGTTACTCATATGAAGCCAAGAGTAGCACTCACAGGGCTGTGCCACAAACAATACATTTATTAGGTTCCCTGTCCGTTGAACCTTTTTGTCCATTTTGTATACTTTTTATGAACGGTTCATCATTTTGTGAGCATTTTAAGAACGTTTTGTTGAAATTACATGGTATTTCAAGTGTTCTTCCATTGCAGGTGTGAGATATGAAATTTTATGCAGTCAAAATTTACATCAGAATGTAATTCTGAATCCATGTTGGAATCTCACTTTGATTCGATAGAATTACGAGTCCATTGTTTTAAAATAAATTTTCGGGTCCGCTGAATTGCACTTACTATCCTGCTGAATTACATTTTTCATTCTGCGGCATTACACTTTCTTTTCTACTGAATTTCGCTCTCTATTCTGCTTTGAGTGTCGTTAAATTTTTATGTGATATAAGTTTCCGTTCTCATTTATAAGTCTATGAGTAACGTTACAATTCTCAAAAAAACGAAGAGAATAATACGATTCTTCATTGATAACAATTAAGACTATGGTGCAAAATATTTCGAGGTCAAACATTGTGGATCAAACATTATGAGCTCAAACATTATAAGGTCCAACATTATGAATTCAAACTGTTCATGAAGTTGAGATAATATCTCATGGTCACCATGGGAACTTAGTTGTGAGCAGCTGTAATTCCCTGAAATTTCTGTTTTTTGTGAATGTTTTCATTCGCATGAACCTTCGTAGCTGTAGCTTGTACGAGTGCCGGCTTCAATTATGTTTGTCATTTTATTGAAACAAAATTATGAACCCTCGTCAAGCGCGTATATAATAATATTGTCATATGATTAGGGTGAATGTTTTAGAATGTAGAAATTAGGAATGATTGCACAAAGAGGGTTGTGATTTACAGCACTGTCGCCCATTCATTCCCACGGCAGGCGTGTTCAGTAATTTTTTGTGTACCTCTAACCAGCCCGACCTTAAATGAACTAGCAGTTCGATTATAAAATGACTAGCCAATTTGTTTCATAGAATAGACAACTGAAGAAGTTTTCAAGGCAGTAGCGGGGCAAGCATCTACTGCGGAAATTATACCATGCATAGATGAGGATAATAATACATGTGTTAACTTTGTAGAAAATAAATTGTCTCCGTGCATCGTTTTTTTCAAAATGAACACAAATTTTTAAAAATTGTTGGGAAGCTCATGCACTAATTTTAGTTCACGTTTTGTTATGATAGGATATGAAACTTTGAACTTTCGAACTACTACAACTGAACTTAGAGTATACCGATGTTTTAAACATGATAAATTGTGAGATGTTGAAATTTTCATTCCCATTTTTTAGTTGTAGTAAGAAAAACTTACTTTCTGTGATAAATTCTTATATTTTTTCCGAAAAAAATGCTGCATCATGAGCTCCCTAAGGAGGAAGGATTTTTTAGAAGCTTTCTTCTCCGTTATTTCCGTTTTATTTCGTCATTTCTTGTAAATTACAATGATATACAAAAACAAAAGAGAAATCCTTACATGATTGACTTCACAGAGACCCACATATCCATGCAATAAAATAGTTGGATTTTTAGCGTGATCGCAAAAGTGAGAAAGAATTTTTAAGCATACTGCAGCACTTACATTCTAATTCTAGTCAAGTGAAAAGTACCTACATGAATAGGGCAATGGATAGTTCAAGAAATCCATTGATTTAGCTTTGAGCCCAGCTGATTAAATTTCAAGTTCTGGCATACCTGATGGCAAAACTGAGCTGTAAATCAGAAATACTGAGAATTATTCTATGTTCAGCTGCGATATTTTCCCAATCGTATTGCTATTGTGCTCATATTATTTAACAACCCTCGCAGGTAAATCCTAAATCCGAGTATAAATTTTATACCCCTATTTTTGATCTTTGGCTCGCAGACCGCAGATACTATATTCTTCTTAGACTTAAAATCACCATCAGCATTCTGATGAGCAATGAAATGACAAATTTAGCAGTGATTGGCCTCAAACATTACCTATGTGTTAATCGCAAGCAATTCCCTCTGAACGTTCTACACCCATGCAGCACAGCACCGAGCTGCTTTCGTTTGGTAAGCGCCAGACCAGCAGCTCTAGTCCACTTGATGATGCTGATTTTATGGCTTGGAATCAAATAAAACGGGAGGATAAAACCTAGTCCCTACAAAATAAATAGTACAGTGGATGATAACAGCATGTATGGTAAATATTACCATACTCACCACACATTGCACAACAATAAAAATTGGCATATAATGCATGTTCTAAACACTCACGTGAAAACCCATTCCCAGATAAATGCTATCCATAACAACTATTATAGTCTATTTCCCCCTTTAGTACCACTTTCTAAACTAGAAGATCCTTGTAAGAGAGATTTAAGTTAGCGGACAAGTTTCTATATACAGCAGTTTACCTCACAACCTGAGGATATCGAATCCGACTACACCATTCTACACATTCTACACCGACTACACCAAATGCAAATGAAGGTTGGATTTGTGGACCCTAATGGGTCAAGTGAGGGTTTATTTTTAGGATCCCAATGGTTCATGTAAAGATTTTGTAAAGTCTTTCCTCTGGTTGACATTAATTTATTTCTTCAAAAATTTGGAGGCAATTTAAAACATTCGTAGAGCAATAGCACCTCAAAAAAGCGGTATCACGACAGCCACAACATCGCGAAATGGACTCACTTGTGTGATTTTACATATTGGTATGCCAAAGGATGAACAAATTATATTCAATTTAATTTCCAACTCCTAAAATTATAAATTGTCATAAAATTCCTGGTTGTACTGAACCTAAAATTTCATGAATTTTTTTTAAACAAACAAACAAACAATCTTTATTTCCAATCAAGTACACAGTACATAGACATTTAGTACATTGGTTTTTCAAATTCTTAAGGTTAACATTCTTAGAGTAAGGGTGATGGTGAGCTCCATGCAACGATCCTGGGATGTGTCCATGGGCGATGAGTTGAGGTCTTACCGATAAGTGCGAGCTCACGGCGTGAAACAAGAAATAGCTCGTATTCATTGCCGGGTTTCGAACCCGCACGCAGTCTTTCTGCACAAGCAGAGACCCGATACAGAACACGGGCCGCATACCACTCGACTACGGTGGCTTAACGCTTTCACGTCACTGGCAATAAATTCGTTGGAAAAAATAAGTGGCTTTGATACTTGATTTCTGCCAATTTTTTATCGCTATGCTCTGCACTGCTACTTTAACGGTAGTACAGAAAACAAATAAAGCCGTTGATGTAAAATTATACTGCCTTTGTGTTCAGTTTTTTGAACATAAGACCAAACCAAGGTAGATCAAGAAATCAATGATGATGAAATTTGATTATTGAGCAGCGTGAAGGAGAGCCTTTTCGTTTAACGGGAACACTCAAAACTTGCACTTTCACTTATGCTCATTTCCAATTCGTGCTAAAAATATCCCACTAAAAGAATAAGAACATTGGGAACAATCACACGTTCGTATGAATGGAAGCGGTGCGCAGGTAAATAATGCATGGTTATTCTGCAGTTCTTTGATCCTAATACTTGTCAAGTGTTTCAGGTAGATGTTTGTTAGTTAATAATAGACGTCGAAAGCCAACGGTATCTCATGACACTGTGATTTGCAACCATGAAAAGCAATAATGTGGGCTGACCCGTCTGCCTGTTCATGTTCTGAGGCAAACAAACACTCAAACGTTTAGATTACAATGTCTACCTCAGTGTTAAAGTTATTGCGATAGTTTTAAGACAACAGCTATAATTCAACATCGTATATCGTTGCTCCTGTTGCCCATTAAAATGCAATTGTTTCTAAAAAAGAGGTTTATAAAGATTCTCCTCGTTATTTGCTTTGTCATGGTTGTATAAGCCATGGCTGTATAAGCATTACATGGCTGTGTAAGTAAATTGTTAATTATCTTACCAATCCATCGAGATTAGATTCTATGTTCTTTGACTTTGATTTGTATTTATGAAGTACATTCTAGAAGGTTATAAAAATATTTTTTCATGACGTTATAATGGGAGGTAATGGCTGTGTTGCCTAAAGACCAAAAATTAGCTGAACTGTATTGATGTTA
Source organism: Trinorchestia longiramus (assembly GCA_006783055.1). Taxonomy (NCBI): domain Eukaryota; kingdom Metazoa; phylum Arthropoda; class Malacostraca; order Amphipoda; family Talitridae; genus Trinorchestia; species Trinorchestia longiramus. Next base: position 53,360 of record VCRD01002810.1, read on the forward strand.
AAATATTTTAAAAATCGACCTGAAACATACCACATTTTCACGAACTAGTGAAGGGAACAGTCAGGCAGGCGAGTACTGCGCGGAGGACCGGCGCGGAAAAAAGTGGAAAAAGTGGGAAAACGGGTTGTCCACTTTTTTCACGCCGGCCCTCCGCGCAGCACTCTGCTGCCTGACTGGTACTTTCTGACCTTCTACGTCACCCACCCCGCCCCCTCTCTCCCATGCAATCCTGCCCCCCCCCCATTGAAACGGCTGAACTTGGAAGGTGGAACTTCAGCAATTTCGAATATAATATGATACGCTGGCTTTTTTTTAACTCAATTTTATTTTCAGAATATCGAAGGTCAGAAAATAAGAAATCTGAAAGTAATTTTTGACCTTCCAAATTTTGGCGGAGGTTTTTTCTATTATTTTTCTTACGACTGTTCCTACTTGTGTGTTTTCAACGACCATGTATAGGATAGTAAGATACAACGTGGGGGGTAGAATTTTATTGTTTTAGAACAATAGGCTTACCCGTGACGTGGAAAGTTAGAAGATAACAATCAGGCAGGCGAGTGCTGCGCAGTTTTGTAAGCGGAAACGGGTGATGATTCCAAAACTACAAAGTCTTCTCCACAGCTCACCCTCCTGATAAGCAAATAGCCACTAATTAACTGTTGTAGATCTTGCCAGCAGATTACAATTAGACTCGTCAACAGCAATTTGCACAGACTTCCTTTTTGATAATAATAATACAGATAAAATATATAATATCATACATAATTATCTCTAATATATATATATATATATATATATATATATATATATATATATATATATATATATATATATATATATATATATATATATATATATATATATATATATATATATATATATATATATATATATATATATATATATATATATATATATATATATAATAGGAATGAAATTGAAGTAAATTAGAATATATTAATCTACTGTCAGCTATACGACCAATGCCTCATTCACCTGAAATTCCAGTGTCATTCTTCGAAAAACCACCTCCTCTAGAAGATCTAAGTGATGTTGAAGAACGCAGTGACAGGATCGATGCACATTTTGAAATTTACGATGATTCTATTCAAAGGAGATTTTATCAGCACGAGTTGAATGATTAGGCACGTGGTTTGGGTCATTAAAAGAAGATTCATTAAAAGAAGATTCCTAGCATCAAGACAATGAGAAAAATTTACTTGAACAAAGAGTAAAAGTATCATACTTTTGAACAAGAGAAACTATATTTCTGCCGTATTTTTAAAGCGACAGTGGCTTTGTGTTTTACCATAATTTTTATGAGTTATTGAATGGACTAGAGTGTTCAATCTACAATCGGAATGAATGACGCACGTTTATTGATAACTTAAAGCGGAGCTGAAAGTGTGTCCTTAAACACAGGGGCATTTTAATTGGTACAGTCCATATTAGGCATTGTCTGTTTTGGCGAAGAGTAGGGAGATGTAAAGAGAGTCATTGAATTATTGCAGTATGGAAACTCCATTGGCTCATCTTAATTGACCTTGAAACGGCGTGTTTCCTTCTTGGTGAATAACGCCACTACACCAAACTTTCCTTGCTTTCTCTGTATGTGAGATCGCAGCGCTCTAAAGAAGCATTGGGTTGAAACTAATTGACCTCCCAGATCTGATCCTAAACCTATAGATCCCAACATTGTACATGAGTCACTTGTTGATAGAATTAAAATAATTTTCCCACCTCTGCACGTAGAACTAGATTTTATCACGCCATTTGTACAAACGTTGCGAACTGACAGAAACTGTTTCAAGTGCAACATCTAACAATTTTCTGAACTGTCAATCGAAAAAATCCATGCCGTTGTGTTTGATGCTCCACAAATTCGACAGTTCGTCAAAGATGAACGTTCATCAGACCTACGTCAGGCCTTGAGAATATAACTTGATTATCATTCAAAGACGTTGTCAAGAACTTTTTTATAAATACGCGTACAAGTAATTGTTCAGCATCCATAGGAGAGCCTGTGGTACCGCAGCATTATTTTAATTATTTTTGCCATTGACTTCGCAGCAACCAAAAAATGGAGTCAGGTTTAGTACCATTTTAGACATAATTTTAGGCCTACTTCATGGCGTTAACGGATAGAAACTAAAATCTAAGTAATGATTTTCTTTTCCAATTTAAATTGTAGCCTCTGACCGAAAAGAACGTTCTCGACACAAGAATCGTGAGATCCTAAGCCCTTATTTTCTTTAGAGCCTCGGGGAGCTGACACTGCGTTTCTCCTTCTCATACTATCTCTTGTTTGACGGGTAAACTTTGTAAATAGTTGTTTATTTTTAACAATGTGTGTAGATACATAGCTTCGTGTTCTCCTTACATAAATTTCATTTTTTTATTGCTCATCTTAATTAATTGCAGTTGCTTGGTGTAGATATTCTTTTTAGGTTAAGGCAATTCATCTAATTCCGCAATAAATTCTAGCCCTTTTCGCTAATATAGTGAAATACCCGTATTTCATTATTTTACAATTCAGCAGTGTCTTTTGCCACGTTATTTTCTGCAATGTTCGCAGTCTCTGCATTATATTCTTGGGAACTTCGGAAGTGCATCAGCGTAGCTTTCCTTTGTTAACCCTTTACTGCCCAAATAATTTTCGACACGACAAATAATTTTTTCACCAGGTATATTATCTCTTTATGGGTCCCTTAGGCCACATTAAATGAAAAAATTACATATATCTTAATACCAAACATTTTATTTCCGTGCTCCGAATAAGATACATTGAGCATTTGGAAGACCTTTGATGTTGAACCAAATTGGGTATATTTGGAACACGATCAAGAAATTTTTCTATATAGAAAAATAAAACTATCCATAAATAGATCTTAGACGCCTTATGTGTTCATTAATGTCACAAAATAGATTCAATCATGAAACACTGATGTCGCTAGATATTTTCATGCACATGTAGTGCAAATTATAGTGACATATTATCACACATCACTTCAGAATTTGTTCACATCTAATGACTACTGCTTATATAATTTCAAGAAGCAGTTGCTTTCTTTGTTCAGAAATAAATTTACATCGTATTTCTAGCATACTATCACAGTTTTACCAGTGCAGTTGTCCATTTACATCGGTTTTTCTTGTGTTCAATGACAGGGAAATGATCAAAGTGTCATATCGCATGCAGTTCTTTGGAACAATTGTTCTTTTCTTTTTTACAGGACTATCCTTTGATGTCGACGAGAATCCTCTTCTTACGCCATCTCGTGTTTTATCCGCTTTCATTAGTGCAATTGAAATAGTTTAAATTGAGCTAATGCTAGGATATCTTTTTTCGCATAGCTGCTACACAAGCATCTTTTTCTTTGTAGTTGTTGCACATTCACTACAGCCCTGTCTATCAAATAAAATAAATTTCTATAGTAGTATTTCTTTGATCTAAGATTCATAGTATAGAAAAATGAGAATTGATCAATTGAATCAACACCAGTCATTGAAACATTATACCTCTTTACAATGCCAAGGCAAGTGACCTCCACTTTTAAGGTGGTTTTCCTATCTAATCTTGTTATAGAAGCAATTCAGTTAGCCTTTCTAAACGTCGAAACGAGATTTACAGGCTTATTATCTGTCATATTACATATAACCACCAGCTTGGTCGACTGGTGAGCGAATTTGCTTGCGAGCGGAAAGACCCGGGTTCGAATCCTGCTGCTGACATGGTTGACGCGGCTAGAAATACGGCATGGGACTTGGGTAAACAACCGAATAATTATCGAAGTAATTATCCGACCCAAGAATGGGCCAAAAGGTTCGTTCCTATAGCCTCATTCTATTCTATATATAGATGAATGTGCATTTTTTCTGGTTATCAAATTTTTCAAATGCACCCTTTACCTTCTTCTCCAGATGCGTACCAGGAAACTGACCCTCTGGGAATCCCCTCAGTTGTGTTGTTCTAATAGTTCCACGGAACTAAATTTTTCTGCTTTCTAAATAATCTAATAAGGACAAATAAGTGAACCAACTGTCAAAGAATAGGATATGGTTATAAAAATTTTGAATTATTTGAGCAAGATGAAGTAAAGTGTTGTCGCTATGTTATAGATCTGGCACATTTCAGTCTCGAACACGGCTTGCTTTTCCAATATAAGACGTAAAATATGTACATAGGCTTATTATTTATATCATGATTATGTTCATCTAAGGAAGAGACAATAATTTTACTATCATGATATAACGTACAGATATTTCCGAAAATGTTTCTTATTACCGCTATTGTGACGCATTCTTGTTTTATTAGGTCGTTAATTATGAAATGCCCGATTTTAACAAGAACTTCGTTTTACACTATATTAATCAAAACGCAAAGGAGTTTATTCAATGCAACAACTTAAATTATCTACACATTTTTACCATTCAACTGGTAGCTTATTTATGCCAGCAGCAAAGAATTTTGTTAGCAAGAGGTGATATATTCATAAAAGGATGTTCTGGCTTCTTCTTCGTAGGGGAAGCTCTTTCCCTTCAAAAAGTTTTCTAGGGCATGGAAAAGATAATAGTGTGATGGTGCAAGATCTGCGGTATCTTCCACTTCCAAGTCAAGTTCCTGACTTTTAAATAGCGTTCTTCGTACAACGTGCGGTCGAGCATTGTCTTGCAAAAAATTTGGTCCATCTCTATTGACTAACATTGGCAAGTTTCCTCACCCTTTCAGCCCACTGTTTGATGCATCAATCTGCTGTAATTGACATGCTGGGTCTCAAAAAGCCGTAGTGGGTGACACCGGCACTGCACCACCAAACACATACCATTGGTTTTTCCTGGTGCGAACTCGTCTATGGACTGTTCTTTGGCATTCAGTATCAATCAAGCCACCGTGCGAAGCACTTGTGATTGTTGAAAAGATTCCACTTTTTTAAAAGTGATAGGAATGAACGGCAAGTTTCAGGACGACGAGTCGTTCAATTTCTATTCTGCTCGTGTGGTACTCATTTCTCCAGTTTCTACATTTTTCCAAGTTGCTTCAGATGATTCAATACTGAAAGAATCGACACCTTAAAAATCGCTGCTAACTCGTAGTTTGTAATTAATCTGCTCGAAATATGGCTACAGCAAAAAATTTAAGGCAATCGTGTTGGTTGTCATTTAGGCAGTATGCCCTGCTGAAAGTGTTTAATGTATAGATATGGATTATATTTCATGAGTTAACTTGGAAGAAAAAAAATTGTCTCCATGCAATGGTTCGTTATTTTTAAAAGCGCCAATTTAAAAAAAATATCATGAAGATCCTGTACTAGTATTAGTTACCGTTATGTAATAATGAGATTTAAAAACTTTGTACTCGCAATCTACTACAACTCTAATTGTCCCACCTGTAATAACGCATCTCACCGGTGCCTACAACATATATTTTACTAGAAGCTACGTGTTTGTTCTACCAGTATCAACGTGATTGTTTAACCATTAAAACAAGTTTGTTGTATTAGTACTAGCGCGTTCCTGCACTAGTATCAGCGTACCCTGGTTGAAAACCACCACATGTATTCTAATTACTCAAATAATCTACCGGACGCCACATGCATGAGATGCGAATATTAGTTTGTAGCCCATCGGTAACTCACACTACTTGAAGTTTCTTTTGTTTGTCATTTTGGGCTTCCTCTGTTTCGGGGATTTTTAAAGATAGTACGGGATTTCAGATGAGATTTACAAACTTTTCGTACATGCACAGCAATATTGTTGATTTGATTATCTTCGTCTCAGTTGGCCAAATTATGAGTTAAAGGGATTGAACGCAGAGAGACAAAACGTAGAGAGCTTCTTTTTCTGTCATCTTATTCGGGCTTCGAGAACTCGTCTATGTAGCTTCAGGTCAACAGGTAAATTAAGTTTTTTCTTTCTTTACACTGGGTACAACCTGGAAAAAAGAAATTCCATTATTTAACAAGGGATGGATCGAGATTCTGCTATTCAAGATTCTATGAATATTTCAATATAAACAATATTTACTTTTCACAAATTCTATTCTCCTAGTTATTTGTATACTGCATTCAAGGTCTATTGTTGCTAAGGTCTGCCCGACCCAGTGCCGCACAAGAGTTGATATAGCTGCACTAAAGGTCCGGCCTGGGTGGCGCAGCCTGGAGTTCTTAACACCAATAGGAAAAAAACATCTTATTTGACCAAAGTGTCTGCAAAAACATCACTTGAGGGAATATCTCTGCAGGAGAAAAGTTGGGGTTTGACAGAGACTAAGGAGACATCCCCTTTTATAGATGGCAACTTTTTCCAGTAACCAATATCTGATCAGCTGAAGGGAGTGTTTCCCGTCTCTGTTCTAGAACTCTACTTTATTGTTGAAGAACTAGGGTTTATACCAACGGAGGTAGTCACAGACTACTTGGTTTTTATTTTTCCTATAAATCGGAACCATTGTAAAGAAAACTCATATTTAGGGGTGACAATCAGTTTTGGCGTAACGCTTGTAAAAGCCAGAGGGTATAAGGTTCTCGTTCAGGATTTTTTGTTCATACTCATTTACTTGGCCCTATATATTTTCTAATATGTAAATTTTCCAAGTATCTGAAAAGAGTCCCCAAGATCAATTTTTGTACGTTTTCCAGGAAGGGGCCACCTCCTGATATGTTTTTCAAGGAAGCAGGAACATTTCGAGAGGTTAGAATGTTAGTTAGGTTGGTGCGTTAATCAGAATAGTTTTAACAATTAAAAAGCACATGTTATACAGTTTCTTCCCTACCACATGGGCAATCGGAATTGTCTTTTTGGTTGAAACGGAACAATTGGAACCTAAAACCTGTATGCCCAGCCGAAGTCCACCCAAGGCAGTTTATACACGACGGTTCTTATGGGAGGCCCACGGTGATCGACATGAACTGTCTCTAATTTGCACGAGGTGGTGCCCCTTCCCGTTATCCTTATTTGTTTTAGCCATGTTGTGTTCTAACGTGTCCTAAATGATTAACATTCAAGACTTACAGTTTTTTCGTTAGAGTAGGGCATCAGTGTGCGGTATCGAAGTAAATACGCCGCTTTAGCAGCACTGTCTGCAGCCTCATTTCCCGCTGCACCTCTATGGCCTGGAATAAACTGCATTCTAATGCAATGAGAGGAAAGTAAGTTATTCAACTTGTCTTGCACATTGTCGTAGAGAGCTTGATCGAAGCCTGGAGATATCTTTGGGGATGAGTCGAAACGGTTCTGCAGACCCGAGGCTCTCGAGGGTTACGGTCGTCGTTGGTTACAGATGTAGCGTGAGTGGAGATGTAAGTCCGGAATTTCTTTCATGATGAACTTATGTGATTGTGAGTATTCGGCTTTGCCCTAAGGCAGGAACGTTGTTACTCACTCTGTGTTATCTGGGGTTGGACTAATTTCCTTATGTTACTGCACGGGCTTATGAAGTCTGATGGTTACGCTGTAAAGAAGGGTTCTTTACGGCTGATGGTTTCATTCTTGTAGCGACGGTTAGCAATGCCCTACAGGTCTTACAACGCAACACGAACATCTTTTTATCGAAACTTTAGATTCTGCAATGAAAAACACTATATTTCAAACAAAGTTCATTTTACTGCATTACCAAACATTGATTTCATGAATATCAAATTTTGAAATCGTTAGAAAAGAATGTGGAATAGAATAGAATGAGGCGATAGGAACGAAGCCTTTGGCCCATTCTTGGGTCAGTACCCAAGTCCCATGCCGTAATTTTAGCCGCCGATAGTCATACACAAACCGCCCACGGTGGCAGCAAACAACCAGTGTCTTCCCGCATCGCAAGCGGGTTCGCTCACCAGTCGACCAAGCTGGTGGAACACCAGTCAACCAAGCTAGAGGTTTGTTAGATTGTAGGTATCCTATGTAAAGTAGGTGATATAACAGTGTGGCTTACTATTCCACGATTGAAACAATGATAAATAAAAATACACCAACACTTCAATGAAACGGGTTTCAACAGTCGGGCGAGAATCTTGAAATAAAACAGGTGAATCCGGAGGAAGCAATGAGTTGCAATTTTTAATATATTGGCCGATAATTCTGCGTCATAAATTCAAAATATCTTTTTAATTAACTGATTCTTCATTAGAAATAATGAAATTGAAAGCCAGTTTTCGAAGTCCCAAATAAACATGACATAGAAGAAGAAGCTTTCTACGTTTTGCCTCTCTTTTGTCAATCCCTTTACCTCATAATTTGGCCAACTGAGACAAAGATAATCAAATCAACAGTATTGCAGCGCATTTATTAAAAGTTGGTAAATTTCATCTGAAATCCCGTATTATATTCAAAAATCCCCGAAAAAGATTAAGCCCAAAATGATAAACAAAAGAAACTTCAAGTAGTGTGAGTTACCGATGGGCTACAAACTAATATTCACATCTTATGCATGTGACGTCTGGTAGATTATTTGAGTAACAAGAATACATGTAATAGTTTTCAACCAGTGTACGCTGGTACTGGTGCAGCCAACGCGCTAGTACTAATACAACAAACTTGTTTTAATGGTTAAACAATCATGTTGATACTGTTAGAACAAACACGTAGGTTCTACTAAAATAAATGTTGTAGGCACCGGTGAGACGCGTTATTACTGGTGGGACAATTATTTTAGTACTTGCGAAATAAGCATGTTTGTACTGATCTGGCAAGGTTTGGTGCTTGTGGTACCAATCCCGTTTTAGCACTAGTGTTCTATGGTTAAGTAAAATTGTAATTCTCTTCTTTATGTTATCATAGTTGTTTGATAAAACTATCAGATTAATTGAAACAAAACTATTGTTACATAATATATTGTTACTGTTGATAGCAAATTAATGCAGTCGATAATACTAATCTATAGTAATTGTTGCTAGCAAACTATTACAACTGTTAGCAGTAGTCATTATAAGAGCAAACAGTAATCCATTGAAATTATTAACAGTAACATTTTGCTATTGTTAACGGTTCTCTATTAAAACTGTTGATAGCAAATTAACAAAACCGTGAACCACAAACATCCAACACCATGCATACAAAAAACTTTTTTCATTCAAATATCAACGAAATTAGTTGAAAAAATATGAACTCGAGAGCCAGCGCATAACTTATTCAATACAGTGAAATTATGGGCAGTTTGAAGTTAATCGTTCTCATTTTCCAGGTAGGTTTTCAAAACATTTTAACATCAATAGAATTGAGCCATTTGTCAGACTTTAGATGGCACAACCATTACCTCCCATTCTAATATTACAAACAAAAACATTTGTATGACATTCAAGAATTTACTTCAGGGATACTAATTGAAGTCAATGAACAAGGAATCTAAATTTGATGAAATCGTAAAATAACTAACAAATTCATCAATTTATGTACGAATTTATACAGCTGTGCAATTAATGTACACCCACCTATAAAATTACAAAATACAAGGAGCATTCAAAAAATACGCAAAATTTTGTAATTCTTCCATAATTTTTCTATACACTGGATCTATTATTCAATAAAACCTCCGTCAAGGTCGATGCACGTCTCCAGGCGGAGCTTCCATTCTTTTAGACCATTTTTGAAGAAATCTACAGACCTCTTTGCAAGTTATGTTTTTGCTGCATGTTTTGCTTCAGCAGTGCTATTAACACGTTGCCTCCGATTGCCTGGCAGGTGTAAATCTTCACTTTGTACGCATAGTCACTAGAAGGATCTGAAAAAATTACAGAACCTAACGCAAGTGGTACACATACGTACCATTTCGGAGTCAACGTGTTAAAATGGATGCCTTTCAACTGTTATTTAAATTTTGGAGATAAAAAAAGTCGGATGGGGCTAGGTCTAGGCTATAGGGTGAATGGAGCAGCAATTCCCATCAAAATTCTTTCAGAACTTCTTTGTAACGTTTGAAGACTGCGCTGGGGCGTTGTCGTGATGGAAGAGGATTCCACGATGGAGCTTTCCTTGACGCTTTTTAGCTAATTCTGTTCAATTTCCTCAAAACTTCTACATAAAAGGCTCCTGTTACAGTTTTTTGACCTTCTAAAAAGTCTACAAGTATGATACAACTCTTTCAGAGTCCCAGAAAACAGTTGCCATTACGTTGTTCACAGACCTCTCCAATTTGAATTCGATTGGGCTAGATGATCCATCCATTCCACGTAGAAGCCATTGTTTTGAATGCAGGATCATACTGGTGAACCTGTGTTTCATCTCCAGTGATGATCGACTGTAAAAGTTGTCTTCATTCGCTTCAGTTTGGTTAAAATTGCCGTTGACTATTTACTTCCAAAATTCAGTTGATCTGGGCGCAATGCTTTTGGGGCCCATCGCGACGAAAGCTTGCTGAGGCCTAAATCGTCGTGCAGAATCAAATGAGCTGAGCGAACCGATATGCCCATAGTCTGATCTATCTGATAAACTGTCAATCTCTTATCTTCTTTGACTAGGTTCCTAACAGCATCAACGTTTTCAAAAGTTTTCGTGGTTGTTGGTCTTCCACGACCCTCATCATCGTCAACAGCTTCTCTACCAACTAGAAATTTTTCAATCCATCTATAAACTCAAGTTTTCATTGGATCATGATCCCCGTAAACGTTCTGCAAAGCTTAAATGATATCCATACCTTTCCAATCAAGCTTTATTATAAATTATGTGTTGGGTCTTATCTCGAAATGCTCACGTTCTATGGGGCAAAAAACTACCTTTTATCAACCATCCCATCACGACTTCGTTTCCGGGCGAATACTGATTGCTAGCAACCGTAAGATAGCCAAGATCATGCTCTTTCTGGCTGAAATGTTTGAACATGTTTTATCGTGTTAGTGCTCGGGTCAAGGGAGCATTCCGTGTATTTTTTGAATTACCTTCGTATTACAAGGGGAGACCTCCAAGCGAGAGACTAAACGAATCTTCCTAGCGTTCTACTTTTAAAGCAAATGAATGGGAATGTGCAACAGGAACAACAGTGCATGGTGTAGAATTTTAGTTATTGCCTTGAAGTCATGGCAATATCACTAACACTATTGTAAACTTCGGTGTGTTTTGCACAATGGTAAACTCAGATATAGTTCCCACATCTGTAACACTGAGGTAAAAGTAGACATCGTTACCAAAACGTTTGAGTGTTTGTTTTCTACGAACTATGGATAGGAAGACGAGTCATGAGATAGCTTCTCAAGGACTCAAAGCACTGTGTCGTGAAGTATCGCTGTTTTTCATCAAGCGTATTAGTAGCTAATAAAAACCATATTGTTGTAGATACGGTTAACGAAATTATGTTGACGCTTACCTGATAGGATTGACATGTATTACGATCAAGGAACTGTAGTAAGATCATACACTATTTTTCTACACAAAGCTTCTATGCATACAAATGTGTGATTGTTTCCGGTGTTCTTATTGTTCTAGTGTTCTATTTCTCGTACGAATCAGAAACAAAAAAGTGAGATTTCAGGTGTTCAGCGTTCCTATAAAATGAAAAAATTTTCCTTCACGATTCAAATTTTATCATGATTTATTTATTGACTGCTATGCTATCTGCCTTTGCTTTGTCTCATGCTCGAAAAAAATGTGCATAAACCAATATAATTTTACAAAAACAGCCTTATTCGCCTTCTGCATTAACACGTTGAGTGCGATTGTCTAGCCGGTGCAAATCTTTACTTTGTACACACAGTCACTAGAAAGCTTTGAAAAAATTACAGAACCTAACCTGAGTGACCCACCGGTGGGTCGTATCGCACTTAACGTGTTAACACTACATAAAGTCGTATAGCGGAGCATAGAGCAAAAAATGATCAGAAATCAAGTCTCCAAGCCAGGGATTTCCAATCTTTTTCTAGCATTCCTCCTTGCACACAGATAAGCATTCCAGATTTCTCCCATCATGTGTGCGAATGGAGTAGTTAGAAACACTCTCATGATTAAATAATTTATCTTTCAAATGTACAACTATACTGATAAAGATACAGTGAGATAGAATAGAATAGAATGAAGCTATAGGAACGAACCTTCGGGCCCATTTTTGGGTCGGATAATTACTTCGATAATTATTCGGTTGTTTACCCAAGTCCCATGCCGTATTTCTAGCAGCGTCAACCATGTCGGCAACAGGATTCGAACCCGGGTCTTTCCGCTCGCAAGCAGATTCGCTCACCAGTCAACCAAGCTGGTGATACATAGTAAGGTGGATAGAGAACGATTAGTAACCACTAACCCCTGTAGTAAATCGCAGGGCTCCACTACAAACGAATACCGCGACGAAGCTAGCTTTCATGGACCAATGAGCAAACAGAACAGAAGAAGTGAATCCAGCAACGAGGCTAGGCCCCGTTATGACCAGAAGTACGTCATTAATCAATGAGCAGTCATGCTCGGGCTGCAGTGCCCAGCCAACCGCCCTATATAACGAGGCTGCAACGCTCTGCGTCACGGAGGGACTAAAACTTTGCGTCTCTAGCTTGCATTTGGAAATTCGTGTATTCTCTCCGTACTCGTACCCCTACGATATGTAGAGCCCCGCAATAGCCAGACTAACGTGCTAAAACACAGCACCAACAACGGAAGGGTGAATCGACTACCAGTCTACTTTTCCTTTCATTTTCTACCTCTACCTCATTTTCCCACTTTAGAACGTTGCTGAGAAGTAGTAGTGTCCGGTGTACTGAAAGGCTCCAGCTGTATGGGAAAACTCCCATTAAACTAGGGAGGGGAGCGAGTACATGTAGGGCACCAGCCGCTTCTCAAAGAAGCTAACGGTCTCTATCACAGTCACAAACCCCTAACACACCAACATGTCCTCTCGCGAGAGAAGGCGGGGAAGATGAGGCGCTGGCCTCACTGTTAGAAGCCTTCTCCCCACTCCCGTAAACACAAGACCACCACGCAACCAAGTAGCAGAACCCCTACCCCGCTGCGTCAAAATCACAACACTGTCCCAAAACACCATATAAAACGCAAACAACCACTCTACCTACAACTACAACACGAAACCAACGCACAACCACACCAAAAACAATACATTCAGGATCCAACTACGAAAAATCAACCCCAACACAACAACCGAAAAACATAAAATATTCGAAACCATATTCAAAGACCTTGACGAACCACTAACAAAATTTTCAGAAAACAACTAAGACTATTACGCCATAACTGACAAAGCAGCCGCTATTGACAAATTAACCTCACTCAAAGTAACCGAACTCCAAAAAAATAAACATCAAACCAATCATTCCACCAGAACTCCGGGCCAAAAGAACCATAGTCATACGACAACTCAATCCGGAAGCTATCCCCGGAGGAAATCACCAGAGAAATCAAAACACAACAACCCTGGGTAAAAATACTCAGAGTAATCAAAATCAAGAACTACAGCCACGTGATAAAAATCACCTCGGAGGTATCTACAACACAAAAATCCTCCAAAATGGCTTACTAATGTTCAACACAAAAATCTCGCCTTAACAGATAGAACTCAAGAGGTACACTCACATCCTGATATGCTATAAATGCTAAAAATTTGAAGATCACGCTGCTTACCAATGTACCACCACAACACCCAGCTGGTTCGAATGGGTATCACACCAACACACACCAACAATGGCAGCCACCTACGAAAAAATGTCTAAATTTTAACCAACAACACCGCGCTCTCGCAGCAACCTGCCCGGACAGGAAACAGGTTATACACCAAAAAACGAAAACCAAAAAAATTCACGAGACCGAGAAAAGCCACCGCACATACCTAGACATAGCAAAAACTGCCATCCAACAAACGAACCAACCCACACCTGCCCTCACACTCTCAAGCAAAACTCACATAAAACTCGCTACGCTGATAATCGGAGCACACATCGCTAGCCTGGCAAAATTAGAAAGCTACGGATCAATCCTATCAAAATCTCTGAAAATAAACTCCAACATAGACACCTCATACCCCGGCAGGGATTCTCAAAAAATATTCAACCTCTTCATTAACCCGAGAACCAAGGTCGAAACAAATAAAGGGGACCACAACGAAGTTTGGGAACAGATCTCTGTGAGCAAAATACACCTAAACCATCTCCCAATCTACGTTATTCCACAACATCATTTCGACGAAATCCCGCACTCGTCTAAACACCTGACGCACAAAAGACCAAAACACTTATCATAATGGACACACACAGTTACATAAGATCGCTCACCATCATCCAACATAACGTCCACAACTGACATAACAACAAATTAGTTCTATGCAACATCTACCGACAATACGACCCACACATAATACTACTCGACGCTCACTGCGTATGAGATAACACCCCCATCAAAATAAGGAACTATAACAAATACGCTGCAAACAAAGCTAATGAACAACACGCAGGCACTGCCATAGCAATCAGAAAAGACATCCCATTTAATTTATACGACAATTTCTACTCAGACATGCTAGCAGTCACAGTCGATACGCTGCAAGGCCCCATCACCATTGGCACAACCCATGTACATCCCACCACGCACCAACTACATTAACTACATCGACATGCACACACTACTCAGACGGAGAAACCCCACTTACCTTCTAGCATATATAAACGCACACAACCCCGCACTTGGCTACAACTATACAAACATGAAAGGAAAGCAAATACACTCACTCATAAATAAAAATAAATGTATACACATCGGATCAAACTTTCCCAGCTTGCTCATTCATAACTCTACCACCAGCCATGATATAGTCCTGACAAACTCCCAAACATTCCACAACATAAGACTACAACCAGGCCCACTCACCCCATCAGACCCCACCCTCATTATAGCAACCATCACTGTAAACCCCATCCAAATCCCCATCCGCCCATGCCCATCCTTCCACAATGTGAACTGGACACCATACAAAAGCCTCCTCACCACACACACGGTACCACAAGACCCCCAACCGACTCTAGAAAAGATTGATAACCACCTTTCTAACTGAGAGAGACACATCACCGCAGCCTCCAACCAAGCAATCCCAACCATCACTCACAAAACAATCCCAGGAATCAAACCAACACAAGAAACATTCCTGCTCCAAACGAGAGACCATCCCATTTACAACCACCTCAGAAGACATGGACACTCACCTCAGTTGTACTGCGAACTCGTAAACCTCAGACATCAAATAAAATAAACTTACAAATGCATATAAAGTACAACATGGAACCACACAATCACGAACATGAAAATAAATGATAATCCTAAACAATTTTGGTCGTCCATTAAATGCATGTCAAGCAACAACACTAAACAAAACACACCTTACATCAAACTCAACGGCACCTACTACCACTCTCCGAGGGACAAAGAACCCCTATTCAGAACACAATGCTCAAACTTCTACTCAGGCACCGACGACTCCGACAACAAATTCGACGAAAAACACACTCATGACATTGAAACACAGCTGACGGTCATCACACCACGCTTAAAACCACGCGAGACAGAAAACATTACCCGCCTAAACACCCCCCAATTTCCAGCCATCACACTCCAAGAACTCGAACAAGCACTATGAACATTTTAGCAAAACACTCCAAGACACAAAAATCACGGCGCACCAACTGAAACAACTCCCTCCCAACATGCTTTACTACCTACTATACACATTCAAGAACGCAATCTCCGCGGGATATTTCTCTATCAAATTTAAACACACCATCATGATTTTCCTACCTAAACCGTTCACCTCACAAAACGAGGTAAAAATCTACCGCTCAATATCACTGCTCGACACCCACGGAATTTTCCTTGAAAAAATCCTCACCTACAGACTCACAGACCACGTCACCATACACAACTTGTGCAACAAAAGACAACACGGCTTCCGACATGGAAGAGGAACACACACTGCTTTTGCCACTCTTCATGAGACGCTGCATATCCACCAAACCTAACGGAATAAAACAGACGTCATCCTACGAGACGTATCCAAAGCATTCGACAAAGTCTGGCACACAGGCTTAAAATTCAAACTATCGCAACTAGGCATAGACCCATTATTCACAAAAATTTTTACAGACTTCCTTTCAGACTGCACCGCAGAAATTAGGATCGTAAACTACACAGGGCAATCCTTCCCCATAAAATCAGGGGTGCCCCAAGGTGCAGTTCTCTCGCCAGCACTATACAACTTTTATACACACGACCTGCCCTCGCCCATACCTAACACCGATTATATTGCATTTTCTAACGACGTATCACAAATCGCATTCGGCCGCAACTCCCATACCATTGCTGCGCGTGCTAACAACAAGGGCAATAGCCCCGACCAATGCCTATGAAAGGAAATGGAAGATACAAATGAATGCAAACAAATTCAAACTTATAGCCATCAGCCGCCGCAAGAAACAAGAAGTGCGCGTAGACAGCAATCCCCTCCCATACGATAAATCAGGTAAAGATTTAGGTCTCCACCTCAGCAACCAGGGATACACCTCATACATTACACAGAGGAAAAACAATAGCACAAAACAACGTCTCCCGTCTATACCGTTTCAAACACATGCATCCCGACATAAAACGAAAGCTTTACCTAGCCTACGTACGATTAGCCCTGATCTACCCCGTCATCCTACTCCACACATTATCGCCAACCTTTATTTTAAAACTACAACATGTACAAAAAGCCCACAGAATTCATCACAAACGCAGAATGGCACGACTTCAACACGTCAGCCCAATTACACCGCCAAACTAAACTATCCCCATCAACACTCTCTTACACGAGCACGCAAAGAAAATCTGCAATAAAATTGAAAACATGCACCCACAACTATACCTACACCTAACATTTCCACACGAAACTAGACAAATACCACACAGAGCTTTTCCAAGCTCGAAAACAAAAATACTCGGCCCCCCTCTAACACTCAAATACACATGACACCCCACACCGCCGCACCTAGCAAAAGTTCCCCTCTAGGGTAACAAAACAAAAACAAACGTTAGTTAGACGAAACCTCAATCGGCTACAACCACAGTCTGAAATTGCACGACGATCCAATTACACTTAAACGCTCAACCCCAACTAGAGCCCATGCACCTCCGCCACTAACCCCGATTATCAATGTAAAAACAACACTTAACTTCTTATAGAAACCACTATCATGAACAAAATCCATTGACAGACCCCTGCCACTCAACACATGTGCGCAGAGCGTTCATTTGTATTCCCCTCCTAGTATCTCTTTCTGTTTCACCCCCATACTTAGGCACAACCTGTGCCAAACTCTCCCTCAGATCTTTCCTACTGGTACCGACCTACCTATCTGCGTCACGGAATCTCTACCAAACACTTCCAAAGTCAACATCTCCACCAAGAACTTTCATCACCTGAACCACTCAACTTACAGCCAACAGCAGAGCAAAGGAAGCAGAAACTAGCCATCCTGTCTGCGGACAGGATGGGCTCAAACAACCCACGTACTAACAAGAAGTACACGTGCTCCAACTGGGCACGCGCTCCAATTCGGCACGTCCCGGCCAGATGTCAGTACGCCCTTACTCTACGTCATGACGTGTGCAACGAAGAACCAAGAACTAATATCATATTCGAATGTCAGAATACAAACTGTTAAACTCATCGTGCCTTTAATTGCTGTTTCTCTTTTTGGGTTCCTCGACGGTCCCTTACTCCCTGAGGCCCTCACTCCGACTAGGATAAAGATATTCAATGCCTACTCGGATATAAGAGATGTCTGAGGGTTGGGACTGAAGAGTTATGAATATCACTATACCCTATAGCCTCTGACATGAAAAATATATCTCATTTTTTTATTGCTAGTAACCATGGTAATTAGCTCTTCCTGATAGCTTCACAATAGGGGAAATTTTACCTTGTTTGGGACTCGTTGCTCTAAGCTACTTATTTTATCCAACGTAAGTGCTGCCATTGACACTAAAACATCAAAAATTTTTGTTTTAAATTTTAGGCTCAGTGCAACCAGGAACTGTGGGTGAAAATACAATTTTAAGGAACTGGAAATTATGTTGAACATTAGTTTTTCATTGTCTGACAAATCATTGTGTAAAATCCCACAGGTAAGTCGATCTAGAGATAGACTTACCTGGTGGTAGCAATCGTGGTAATGCTGTTTTCAGGAGCTATACCCCAAAGAATGTTTCAATTGCTTGACCCATTGTGATCCTCTAAATAAACTCTCACGTAGCCCATTGTGATCCCCAGATGGATTCCTCACTGGACTTATGGTGTTTCCTTTGAAAAACCCATATTTAGCCCATAGTGATTACCAGAAAAAAACACTTGACCCATCGCCATGCTCAGAAGTAGTCGCCCCTGGTTACATTGTAATAAATTATAATTTGATGCCAATTTACGAATGATATATAAAGTTTATCTATCACAATCTTCATTTTGCAATGAAGTAAAATTTCATCAGAGTTACTTATAAAAAATAAGAACCAAAGCATATATAGTTCATCAATAACATAATATCAGTTATTCAAACCATATATCCATGAATAAATCTACATCAAAGTCATTGTGTTTCAGAACACTTTTTCAAAACTATTTTGGTTCTGATTGGAATGCCCCTACAAGTAAGTTATGACGCATTGTATCAGAAGCACTACAAAATTGATATGGAATTTTAAATACTGACTGATAATTCCACTTTGTCTGGTATTGTCCTGTGACCAGAAAATTTTATTTGGCTTAACTGACTTATTCTCAGAACAAGAGCATCAGTAACTCAGAAATAAAGGGAGCGGATACAAAGATCGTTTAGTAGTAGGTCCTTTAGATTTTTATTTAATTCAGAAAATGAAGTGTATGTAGTATCAAACAGGTATTTTTTATCGTTTTATGGTAAAACATTTCTAGACTGTAGGCATTCGCTCTGATATGACTTCATCGCCATAAGATTTTTTACAATTCTAGCGCATGATCAAATTTTAATTCTAATCCCTCCGAATGTTTAGCAGTAAAAAACAAGTCAAGAACTTACTGAGTCTACGTCTCTAATATTCGGACAGAGGAAGCAACAGAAAGTGAAACCACCTTACTTTAAGAATGCCTGAAAAAACTAGTTAACAAATTTAAGTGCAGACAGCATACTGATATAATTCATTTATCTCTTGGGAAAACCTACCTTTAGTGCAATAATGAAAAATAATAGGGTATCACCATGGATATAACAAGAGAGACTTCCAGAAACTTTTGTCCGTTACTTCAAGGTTTTAGACGGACCATTTCCTCATTACGTTTGTACGATGATCATGTAAATAATAAACTAACATTTTTGTTATTTATGTCCAGTATTTTAATCCATATAAATTTAAGTATCTACACTTAAATTTATGCTGTAATCAAATGAACTCAGACAAGCTCGATCAAATTCAAGGCTAATTGGCAGACCGTGAAAATCTTTCAAACTCACACAGTAGCCCGTAAGCCATACAGCAGGTGTCCTCAGTCATTGTTTGTATATCTCTGACCAGCCCACGTATATTACGGCGATCAGTGCAGACTTCAAATGGATAAATGGCTTGCCTCAAAGCGGATTAATTTTGGGCAGTAATGGTTTTGGTCGTCGCGGGGCTGACATACATTGCTGAACATATCCAGGCCAGAATTGCGACTCAACGACAATTAAAAAACGCAGATGGCGTCCTTTAATTAACTTAGATTGAGTTTAAAAATGCCAGCTGTTAGAATAAACGTTTGATTAATAATTTAATGATAAAATCGTAAAATGCATACAGAATTTAATGCGTACCTACCTAACAGTATGTTTCTTAGTTGTCATTTGGTACAAATCTACATCAGATTAACTTATTCCTCCAATGGTTATCCGCTCATGTTATCTTCCTAAAGTGATCTATATGAAGGAAAGGCACATGATGTTCAGTAAAGTAAACTGTTTATAATAAATCTGTTTTTGCTACTTTTTCAATCAATCTACCAGAATTTTTCAGCTATTAATGAATTCAGCCTAATTGCAGATTTAGCAGATACAAAAACATTATTGCGTTTTGCACTGTCTTTATGGACGATAAGCATTGACTCGTTCGTATTTTCAACAAAACTTTGCTTGTAACATTGTAACAGGTGTAAGAATTTTTGTCCTCCTGCTGGAACTAATCCATAAGTTCAGAATCCTTCGCCAAGATTGTTTAAAATTTTGGTTATATCACTTCATTTTAAATGTAATACTTGTTGCCATTACACCGTCAAGGGTTCTCAACTTTAGTTAGAAAGTAACTTCCACAAATGTTGCTGAACAAACAATTTATGTTGTCAAATGCAATCTCCACATACGCTTGGAACACGGCACATGTCGCACACCTATTTTGAACTTTACCGCCCAGGAACCAGAACATAAACAAAATACGCTCTTTGTGAAACTGTACGATTGAATTTTTAAAAAAAAGAAGAAAAACAATCGATGAATGAGTAATGAATACATTCGATAGATAGGTAAATGTGCTACCTATATGGTTTGAGCATCATTATTTCCTTATTCGAGTGTATGTGAGAATATGCAAGATTTAGTTTACAACAAAAACTGTTTTAAAAAACCCATATTTTCAGTAAATTTTCAATTTGAACCCCATAAACCCACCATCACACTGAAAAGCCAAGATCGGAGTAAACTCATAAAATTTAGCGTTGATGAACAGAAATTTAAAAAGGGTACCTGCTTACAGAGTTTCCAGTTTAAAAAGAAACACTTTAATTATTTACTTCACTTTCACAAAAAAATTATTTTTTGATAAACTATCATTCCCCGAGATTGGCAAAAGTATTTTAATTTTACTCCACGAAGAAGGTTCTGAAATCTGTCTTGCGTGTAATCTCTTATTACTGTAAGTTTATTCCTAAAACCGATACTCCCATTGCTTTACTATCCGACTTATTACGTAAAGAGACTAAAGAACCATTTAGCTTCAACCTTGAACAATCAGAAAATTTCAAAGCCCGTAAAAACCCTGCTAGTTTCGAAACCAATTCTTCGATTTCCTGTCTTCACTGAAACTTTTATTCCTAGCATCATTGCAAGTAACGAAAGAATTAGAGCCGTTCTTCGTCAATATTACGAAAGGATAACGTTCTCAGTCGCCTATGATAAGTGTTGGGCAGTAGTAGAATACATTGTATTCAATCACATTTAAAACGTGTATTCAAGCGTTATCTTAGTGAAATGCATGGTACGACGAAACGAAACGCAACTTTGTAGGTTAAATTAAATTTAAAACACATTTCATTCGTGTACTTTTTCTCTTTTTTTGAAATTATTGCGATTTCTGGGGTAAATAATGTATGTTTTTCTTGCATTTTCAACCCAAATCGATGTCCTCTTGCAATTTTTAAACTACAACAGAAGTAAATGGAGTTTTGGAAAGAGAAAATCAATATCTCCAAATGATCGTGCTCCTTTCTTGCCACCATAAGAATCACAATTCAAAAACCGAAAATCGAAATTTGTACCATTTTCACTAAGATAACGTATTTAATTACATTGAAATAATTTTTCGCACAAGTACGATGCTGGAAATGAGTTTGAACGTCCAGGTACGACACTTAAAACTCGTTTGAACGCAATAGGTCTTTTGGTTATGCTCACGGCATGAAAAGCAGTCGAGGATGAGTTTTCGTAATAAGTGGTACAACAGCTCTGATACTTTTTGGTACTCGTCGAATGGGTCAGCTATTGTTAAATGGCCTCTAAGGTTCTATTTCCTGATCCTCACCCTCTTCAAGTACCGATAATAAAGAAACGACAGCAGTCCACCCAATTTTCGATAGAACATATTTTAAAATGGAAGAAAATTTTTGTGTTAAACTCAAATGTGAGTGCATGCTGTGTGGCCGAACGATCTCAGCTTCCATAAACAGTACAATGAATCTTTATACTTATATTAAGGTAAGCAAAATCTTTTATTGTACTATTCTAAGTTAGGTAATTCTTTGGTGAGTTAGCAACTCCGTATGTATACATTTTTTATCTCATAAAAGTATCTTTTTATTTCTTATTAATTGAGGACTATTTTCTAATGGTCACGGTAAAAATTTATGGCTAACATTTTAATGTGAATCCGATCGTCCATGCTGTATAAGGAAAAATACTTAAAAATTATAAAAACCATTTGCTTTCATTTCATTTTAGTTATGATGTCTCTGTCCCCTGTTTGAAAAACTGTTGCCAAAATTAAGTTCCCTCTATCTTTTTTTCTAATCGGCTGATTTTTTACCCTCAATCTATTGTGTGATGAAAATTTTATCTCTTTAAGCTGCATTTAATATATGTATGTTTATTCATAAAATTACATTTGCGTTGTACGCATGAAATTCTCAAAATCCTAAGCCCCATTTTTATCAATATTGGCTGTGAAACCATTTACAAGGTCAAAAATAGCTCTACTGGATGATTCACATCCATAGAATCATTTATTATAATGTTGATGAAGTTCAATGCTCAGTCGGTAGCTCAGGGGTAACAATCTCGCTGCAAAAGCATTCAACGTTTCTCATATATATTTTTCAGGCCTGAACCCTCCCAAATCGTCGGCAGGTAATTTGGTTTTTAGCTAATAACGTAACACTATTGAAGACAAATCTGAAGGTGAAACTGGAAGAGCTGGATTACGTTGACCTTACCACCGACATCTGGTCAACTCGCTATCGCAGTTTTCTTGGAAAGACCATTCATTGGGTAAAACTAACAAAATTTTAAATTTTGCTATTTGTTGCTGCCTCGTATAAATGTATCACGCCGAACTATGTGATAACTAAACTTTTTGAACAACAAAAAGCCTCAATTAGATGTAAATTTTTATCCTAGTTTTATAACATAACATCTCGCTAGAAAACTCTAATCACTGTTGTGAGAACTCAACACATTTATTATCTATGTTCTTTAGTGTTATGATTATCTGGTATTCATCAGAGAGATCGACCAAAGATCATTTTAGTAGTTAACTTATTTTCTAGATTCAAAACCTGTTCACAGTATTTTATGCAACAACTCGTAACTGATCCAAATTCGTAAAACATATCGCTAACACTTTTCAATCTGCCCTTGCATAACATCCTACTTTTTCACTGTATGAATTTTTTTCTAAAACTATTTAGTTTTCAAATCAAAATTCACTTCTATTCTTTGAGCCCCCTTCTCTCTGCCTCTCCAGTCGGTCACCCTTTTTCGTCATTCACCTTCTTTTTCACTTCCTTTCCTTCACCCAAGTAGACATAGACATGGGCTCCACGTGTTTTTTTTGGAAAAAAAGCCCAGATGGGCTTCTCATGGGCATTGCCTGGGCCAACCACGAAGTGGCCC